>VYZT01054950.1:0-18698 GCA_013400735.1 Pomatostomus ruficeps | reverse complement strand
AAAAGGCGCATCGCGTGCTGTTAAAGATAAAATTAGCTTATTGACGCCCGGAGGCGCTTGAAACAGACGGCGGCGGAGATCGCGACTCAAGTTTTAACACGAAGCTCGAGGCGCGCGGGCCGTCGTGTCGTGTCGTGTCGTGTCAGGTGTCGCGATCGGCGGCGCTGCAGGGAGCGGGCACTGCGCTCTGCGGGGCAAGCGGCCAGCGCGACCCCCGCCCTCCCCAGGGTTTCTTTCTTTTTAGAATTTGTTCAAATGCAGCGCTCACGGGATTTCAGCCCGTCGTTAAAAGACATTACTGATGCGTGTCAATACTTGATAGCTGCGTGAGGCGATAGTCTCTTTTCCTTGGAACGAGGGAAGTCTACAGCTCTCCCTTTGTATTTAATTTCTGTTTAACAGTCCAAGAAGGCTTTGTTTTGATTATTTTTTCCTTTAATATTTCAGTGAGAAAGTTTGGCCATATCAGTGAGAAAATTTTGCAGCATATTGTGAACTAAAACAGTGTCGAAACTTTATAATGGCTTTATTCCATACTGTAAGTTCTGTTCCAGGCTTCTGAAACTGTTCGGTGCCAGCCTGGAACTGGCAGCAGTGAACGTACTGCAAAGCATGCCAGCTTTTCAGGCTTTACTCAGTTATCCTAATTATCTTTTCCCCTCTTCACCTATTGTCATTTTCATTTTTTGAACTAAACAAAGTATTCATGGTAGAAATATCCTAGGCTCAGCTGAGAGCAGTTACTCTCTTCAAAAAAAGTAAAAAAAAATTATATATCTCTATGCAGGAGAAGTTTTTACGGGTCTTTGTCTTCTTGACTTTTTTTGTTGGTTGGTAATTTATTTATTTATTTTTTTTTTTACTCTGGGATGATTTTAGCCACTTTCAAAATGTTTCACCAGACTTTGTTGAACTGTCTTATACAGGTGGCCCAGACAAATGGTCTCATCTGCAGGCCTTTGTCGGTTTGGAAGCAGGATTGACTGCTGCTGGGGCTGGGCCCGAGTGTCCTGGGGACAGTGCCAACGTGAGTATCGCTGCTGCTGGGGCTTCTAGTCATCTTAGAGAAGGCTTGTACACACCTAGTCACGTCTTTCACATGTTCACACACATTCTTACAGTGCAGGGCTTAGGCTTTTACATGTGTGAGCCTGACTGACTTAGAAGGATGCTGTCATGTTAAAATTCTGTCTGTTTTTAACAGTACTAAAAATGATAGCAGTCCAGTAAGGTAAAATGGAGTTGGGGCAATGAGAATTTGGAAATTTCTTTTTGATTTCTGCTTCATTTCATGCTCTGATCTGATAGCCTGGTATAACTACACTGTGTCATGTTACAGGCACTGCAGGGCGATGATATTTGCATCCAAGAAGGAAACCCAAATTATTGGTATTTCACTTAGAAGGTTGATGGAAATGTTCCAATTAAGTATTAAGTTCAAGCGTTCTTTCAGTAACCCCAAACTAAGTGAATAAATCTGCCTGATAGCATCCTTTTACTGGGTCACACATGAAGAGAAACATCTCTGAGATTCTCAAATCTATTTAGAATCTTTGACATGACTGCAGGATAAATAGGTAGCAAAGTCTTCATCATTAACTACACCTTCAGCAGGTATTCTGTGGAGGCAGCTAGTACTGTGTAGAAGTTAAAATTATTAGCAGTGTTGTAGAGACCTCAGCTTGTTAAAATTACAGCCTTTGATACTGGGGATGCTTGCTCATGTGTTTAACATTCATATGTGAGGGACATCTTGAAGTTTTTGCAGGGGCAAGCCTATAAACACTGGTCCTTAGTTTTTTAAATTTTATTTTATTTTATTTTACTTAGATACAAAGCTATGAAGATGAGATAATTTTCTGCCAAGCCATTTTCAAAGTAAAGCAGGTGTTAAATGCTGTAAGTTTTATAGTCTGCAGGGCAGTGACTGTAGGTGGCAAATATGTGGCAAAAGATAGAAAAAGCCATGGAAATGCAACTCTCAACAAAGGTTTTGTTCAAATCTGTAAACAGCAAGACTGGTTTCTCTCTTCCCAAGTATGTTAAGAGCTCACAGTGTTTAATAGATGCGTAAGATGACTAGTAAGAAACTATGGAAAGTACTTCAGGAATATAACATCCCCGATACTGTTTCTTTGATGCAGAGTTCTAAGGATGTTACCTCTCAGGCCATACCATGAATAATTTTGATTTTTAGGGCTCTAACCGATAACAAGTAGTCCTCTCCTTGGTGTCAATATTTATAAAGAAGGAAGGAGAATATGTAGGAGGTTGCTTGAGGCTACTCCAGAGGCGATAGGATCTATGTCCACTTCTCATGATGCAGTTTTATTTGAAAATCATTGTGTGCTTAAATGTTTGAGGCTATGAAGGCTTAACTGGTAAATACCAATAATTTGCATTGTTTAAAAAAAACAAACCAAAACCAAGAGTCCAGACTACTGTGTCACTGTGACCCTTTTCTTAGACAAGTTATCTCCCAGGCTGTGACCATAAATTACAGGTCATGTTTAGGTGGAAGTCGATTTCTCATTATTACCAAATCTGATCTGTGGTTGCATTTTTATGATATTGGGAGACAGGAATAGCATAAAGTGATACTATCAAAAGATTCATAATTAAAAATTGGAAATGACACAAAAGTAATAATACACAGGAAGTATATTTTGTTTTTTGTTCTTTGAATTTTGTCAGTAACGTAATTTTTAGTGCTAGCTTTTCCAGATACTAAAAAATGTGCTTTATTTCCCCTTAAGGCTAAAGGTAGGTGAATTCTCACCTACTTTCACTGCATTTTAGTCCATTATTCACAAATTTGTCTCCATGCACATTTAGAAGACATGTAGATATGTATTTTCTGTGATCATCTCCAGTAGTTGGGACCAGACTTTCAAAAGAATACAGTTATCATTTAGGTGTCAAAAGGCATTTTTCCCCCCTTTTTCTTTGCATACTGATAATTTTTGAATTGCTGGTTCAGAAGAATCTCAGCTATTTAGGTGAAAATTCTACTAGAACCATTAGCAGCTCTGTCTCTGTTTTAAATGGGAGACAAACTATTGGCAAATTAAAACAAGAAAATCTGCCCCAGCTGCAGGTGGTGAAAATTCCAGACATATCACAAAGCAGGAGATTACACTAAATGAAAGTGAATCTCTAGTGCTTGCAGCCAAACAGAAAATCTGTAGTCAACTCTCCACCTTGGGAATGTGGCACCCAGTATGAAGGATTAACCTGGCACAGAAGGCAACATTCCTGGCCTCAAAGGAAAACTTGAGTATTTTACTGCACAAAGGAATATTGCTGAAAATTTTCCAAAAAGCCAAGTACATGATTATTTCTTCTGCTTTCTCTCTGGTCAAAGGTAAAGCTCTTAGCCCTGCCCCCAAAATGAGTGGCATAAATAGATGTCAGACTTTATCTACTAGATGTACATTTTCTTTCATGTTTTAATACAAGTTGTATTTGCACAAGGAAATACAGGAGTCAGGCTTAAAAATTAGTAGTGAGACCCAATTTATAAATGTCTCCAGAAAAACAAACTTCAAATATTTAGGCAATAATGCTGAGCTCTCCATTTGTGAGTTTGCTGTTTTTAAACCAGTTTGGGCCATCCTTGGTATGCCTGCAACTGCTACAGCACCTTTGGACTCTCACCTGCTTACTCATGTGTAATCTACCATGTGGGCACTAATTATCTCTGAATTTATCTTTCTGACAACAAATGTAAGGTGAGGGCCATGCTGGAGCCAGAGTGGAGCAGGCACATAGACTCAGATACCTGACAGGGCTGTCTCAGTTTGCAGACACCTCTGAACTGTGATGAGCCAAGGACAAGTGGTCACTAACATACCTCGATATGTTTTCAGCTGTACTACTGAGCTGTTCCACCAAGCACGTGTGGGCATGCCCTCTGCCCACAGCTACTGAGAAAAATGTTTCTGTTTAAACCGTGTGATTTAAGGTAATGGTTTAATTGTGACAAATGCTTAAGCCTGGATATGTCGGCTCTAACAGAGCAGGAGTGTGCTGCAGCTGACAAGTGTCATTAGGGCCTTAAGCCTTGGTGACTGTGCTCCTGATCTTCCATCCATATAGCTGCAAATGGAAACTGAACAGTGTTCACTAAACTTGGTTTTGTGAAGTGTGACGCTATTCCTTTTATGTCCCTTTGACAGGCAAAGGAGTGAACATGGAGCATAATTGTGATCAGTGCTGCTTAGTAATGCCAGTCAGCATAACTCAGCTGTCTTCTCCTCTTATAAACATGTAGGAAGAAGTTGAAATAGCGCCCTCCTTTAATTGACACTCTTTCTTTACAACATGCTCTGCCTCCTCTTTACATCAATCAAGTCTGGTGCACTTAGGTCTGATCTGTCTGTAAACTTGCTTCCAGAAGCTGTCAGTTTCAGCTGTAACATCTCAGCCAGCAGAAAAATAGCTCTGCAGTGACATGAAATTCCCTTCCCAAATGCCCTTTCCAATTCCGGCAAATGTGCTTAGGTGTCCTTCCAACTGAAATAATCAAGAACTTTGAAACAGGTTGGATTTTTTTTTTTCTTCTTTCTCTCAGGTTTTGAACACCCGAATGAGATCCATGTTTAGGCAAATAGATGCATTTTGAGATTGATAAAAATATAGGCGTATTTTCAAAGGGGCTGAACAGATATAACTCAAATTCATTGACATTTCTTCATCCTTGTAAATTGAAAATCCATCCACACTTGTTTAGTGGCTTAGATTTAGAACTGTGCATATCTTCCATCATTAACATAACAAAGTAGATTTTCTTTGATTTTGATTTGGTATTTAAACCAGGTTCATTGGTTAAACCTAGTGTGTAGAAAGGCTAATTTAACTTGGAAGCAGCAGAAATGATGTTTAAGCACCAGCTATTAACTCTCATGAAGTGCCCTCATCATTGATAGAGTTGGTCCTTTGCACTGAGGGACTCACAGCACCAGTACTCTAAAGCTAGATATTAACCATCCTGCTTGAAATTAGTCCAAAAATCCCATGTTATTGCTCAGCCTGTGGGATTTACTCGCACTTTAATTAGTAGGAGTGGGAGTAATAGCTGTAAGTGGGAGTAATCACACAAAAGCCTACCTCTGTGAAAGATGGTATGTTGATAAAGTACCTGATGAAATATGTGTAAAAATAGGGTTGTTATTGTCTTGCTTTATGTCTTACTGTTGTGCACACAGCTGAAGTATAACCCAGAGCAAACGCGAGGGTAGAAGGAGTTTCTTCTGAATTTCTTTTCTCAGAGGAGGCGAGGTGACTTCCTGTGACAGTGTTTTTGGTGAGAGCAGATATCAAGAGTGCATTTTGAAGTCCTAAATGCTTTTGCATTGTAAGGCAACTGCATCTGTGGTACTGAGTGTGTTGTCCTAACCCAGAACCCATTCAATGGGTTTTAAAGGACACGGGGAAAACTAAGTTGGGACATGCGTCCTTGCACGCATCTTGCACAAATGCAAAAAATAATTCTTTGTGGGTATTTTTGCCACTAATCTATCCACGTTCCCTCAATTATTCTTAAAACTAATGATTTGTCTGCCTCTGTTTTAGCTGGCTTACAAATATCTCTGTAGTTCTTTCAAAAGCTATAAAAATTGTTCCCACGTGTGAGTCTTTCATGAACAAAATACACCTGCTTTGAACCTGGCTGTGTGTCTGTTTGTAATCAATTTGTACACCAGTTATATGTAGTCAAGGTACACTAAAGATTTAAAGTTTGCTTCAAAATTTTAGCTGCAGTTTAACAGCAAAAATCTATAGAAAGAGTGCTTTAACTCTTTCTTTACTTTAACATACATTCAAAAGGTTAAGCAGGATTTTTAAAAAAAACCCCATATGAAGTGGCTTGGATTCTCATTCTGCATTACAGTTTGGACAACTCCTTTGCTAGAGGTGAAGGCAAAAATGGTTCCTTTTGCTGTGTTAACATAGGTACAGAATAGAAGTATAGGTCTGCAGCTTCTATAAACTAATGCTGACCTACTGTCAGATCCTCTGCTGACTGGAGTCTGTGTGACTGTTGTAGTCATCAGGTTTTGTCTGACGAATAGAAAGTTTGGCCAACAGAAGATGCTTAAGAGGAATGAAATCCCACTGAACATGGAGTTGATAAGCAGTGACTTTTGATGCCTTCACTCATTTCTATGTGTAATTCTCCTTAAACAATATGAAAGTCTATGAAGTCTGTCTCAAGAAGGGCTGGTGAGGATGAGTGTGCTCTTTCAGAGAGCCCATCGGTTGTGACTCCATCTGGTTATCTCCCCCTGCTGAGGTTTGAGTGTTTTACTTAGGAAGCAAATTCAGAATAGGTCAGCAAAGTAGTTTCCCACCATCTTACACTAAACCCATGACAACTGGCTTAGAAGCCTAGGGACAGAACAGTCAAGAAGGTATAAAGTCAAACCATCAGTTTACACCTCCCCTTAGCTTTGCATCATTATAAAAGCGTCAATTGAAGGACGTCAGGCTAGTGTTTAGATTTAGCCAAACCTGGTAGGAAGCATGTGATTTCAGGAAGTTCTGAAGAGGACTTGCAAGAGAGAGGAGCTTGTGCAAGTTGATGTGTAGCAGATGCAGGCATAACTGAGTGCTTTACTGGGAAATGTGCATGCTGCTGCCTTCTCACAGCGCTTGGGCAGGCTCTTGTATCTGTGCTGCTGCTCCTGTCCTGGTGTGCCCAAAGACTGTGTATCTGTTCTGTGCAATCTCTTACAGAGGTGGGAGGTGGTGGGAGGAAGAGGGAGAGGTGGCTGTGCTCTCATTGATGCATAGAAGGAGATTTTGTATAACTAACAATAAAGTTAAGGGGAGTTTACCCATATAAATCTTCCCACACATCAATGGGAGAAGAGGCCACGGACTGCTTAGGACTTCTGTTTCTTGCACATAACAGTGCTTTCAGTGGAAATGGCAATTCTGTATAGTCCATGATGCACAAAAATAAAACCATAATTGTGTCAATAATGAACTGTGAAAATACTGGTTTCTAGGAGGCTGATCCACTAGCAGAAACATCCTTAAAGTCAGTAAGAGTTTTGCTACTGAATTTGTGGTTGCAAGATCACAGTCTGAATTGTGTTGGCAATGCGTAATAAATACTGATATGAAGCATGTCTGCTTCTTATAAAATGACTGATATTTTTGTGCATCCCTGGTGCTTTTCAAAGAAAAGGCATTTTATACAGAATTGCAATACAGCTTTATACTGCTATGCAAGAATAAAAATGAGGTTTTGCTATTTTTATTCAGTTTTTTTTTCCAGTTTAGAACCTTTATGCCTTTAAAGCATGACTTTACAATGTTAAAGATACAGTATCCTCTTCCACTTCCCTACTGCATTCCTCAGGCACTTCATATGCAGATTAGTAGTTTTGCAGCCCACTTTTTCCAAAGTAAATGTCATCAGTAACATGATTTGACTGGTTACGGCTGTAGTATATTCATGGGTTTCTTCTCTCAAAGCTCAGCAACAACCTGAGGAGCTTCCTTCCACTGTAACAAAAGCTAAGGGACTTCCTAGTTAAAATTAATTTAAACTAGTGTAAGTTGCAATAATAGAAAACCGTTAAGTGTTGGTAACACACTACTTAAAATACAAAAAGCTGCTGTTGCCCAAGTCCCAGTCTGCTGTCATAAGGCAACCCATGCTGCTAACATTAAATTTATTGGCAAATAAATAAATTTCAAATGGCCTGAAACATATATCTGTGTTTTCATCTTATTTAAGTTTTGTAGCATATCTTGTTTCATGTGATAGCAAGAGCTGAAAATGTTTCTAAGCATTACTTTTAATTTAGATGACAATAGATTTTTAAACATTATAAAAATGACCAGTAAATTTGTATGCCAATATGTTTATTGGTTGCAGATGTTCAAATACATATAAATGGGTGTAATTTTAATTGCTCTCAAATTAACATCCAGATGCTAAGCCTTTATGTTTAAGCTATGGAGACACAGCATTAAATTAAAAATATATACCCATACTTAAATGAAAGGATACTGTGCCTTTAAGAAAAGCATTTGTGTTCTGTTGATGGAAACGTTGAACCTGAACTGTGAAACATGAGAATTTTTACAACTATTGACTATATGAAACATGACAAAGTGTAGTTCCTTAGTTGACTGAATAAGAATAGCATCACGTCATTATATTTAATTACTCTTATGTATCAGAATGTGTTTGTTAAATCTCAGAATGAAATACTGATGTAAGGTATTTCCATTTCTAAATGTGTACCAGATTTTTTTTATTTCAGAAAAGCTCTGAATGTTGAATGTATGTAATTCTCCAGGAATATAACAAGTTGATAAAAACCACAGCCAAGTCCATCCTCCTTACAGAGATTAAAAAAAACCAAACTGGAATTTCTCTTTTGGATATTTGTTTTGCAGCGTTCTACGTCTTAAGGCAGAGAATAGCCAACCTAAGGTGCCAGCCCAAAGGTTAGATGAATGTATTTCTTGAAATAATTTTGGCAAAGTTATGACTTGGAGTTATGGCCTTGAAGTCATAAGTTTACATGAAAATTATAACTTGTGACAAGAAGATATAGATGTTTGTAGTTTTTAAAATTTTTTTAAAACATTTTATTTGGGGAAGATGAGGGGGGGAAGAAAATGACAGGGTTATTTTATCCCAAATGCCTATACAATGAAATACTTATTTTCTAAAATACGACCCTTTTCCTTTTTCACTCCTTTTCTTTATTTTACCCTCAAGCCCTGGGCAATATTTTTTTCTTTCTGCAAATTGTTTTTACTCCCAGCAATGTATTTACAAGCTGTCATACCTGGGAGGCCTAATTTGCATTCATGGAATTGAATCATGTGCGGTGGGAGGTCAGGGATGGCTGAGGCACTTATTGCCCCCCACTGCCTGCTTTGCACTTCCACTACAGGTTGTCCCTCACAGGACAGGGAAACTTTACAGCCCCAGGTCTCCAGCAGTGTAGAACCTGGCATGTTAGAGCAAAATGAAATCAACACTAGTTTGCTTTGGTACCCAGGGCTGTAGTCTACTGCTGCTGCTTAGGAACTGATGTGTCTTGTTTGCATATCCCTGTGGCAGAGGCACTGGTCTCAGACAGGGAGGAGCAAAGCACTCAGCCATTCATCTGTCTGTGAAAGTCAGCTTTGTTACTGTGATACAGGAATTATGCTGCTGAGGCCAAGGGCTGTTTTATATTCGAATAAACAAAATATCAGTAAGGCCCAGTTCATCTTCTGTCACCACATAGAGACACACATGCTATCCTTCTCCTACCTGTTGGAATTCCGTAGACATATAGAAAGATTCAGGTAACAGACATTTGAGATGACAAAACACCATTCTTTAAGCAATTACAGTGAACCACTTGAAATGCAAATATGAAGATTGAAAAAGCATTAAATACTTACTGCTTTTCTAATTTTTGCACATGTTAGATCAGAGTTTTGCAAAGTTTTAAAAAAGAGTATTTAAGTGCATAAGCATTAGATTAACTTCTACTGACTTCATTAAATCCTATTGGTTTCAGTGTTACCCATGCTTAAGTTATGCGTACTTTTTAGTGCTGTTCTGAATAGCAAGGCATTCATAAACCAGGGTCCAGATTTGTCTTTGTGGTTTAGAAACACATTTGGCAGCAGTCATAGCCAAGCCAAGAATTCACTGCAGTGAATAGCCCACACTGGCTGTGGTCTGTCATGTTAATGTGCTGTTACTGGAATCATATGTGCAAACTGAGTAACTGATTTACCCAGGCAAGGGTTGGAGTTGTGCATGAAAAATAAGAAGCCACTTACTTAATGGAATGTATATTTCAGACAGAAGCTTAAGCATGCATTTTGACAACATGAATGTCATAAATAAGGGCAAGTAATTTGTGAAGAAATATTCAGGCATTAGGCACAACCATTTTGCCTGATGTTATTATCAGTTTCTAGTTAAAGAAGTTGGTCAAGAATATTTATTATCTTCCAAAAAAAAAAAATAGAGTAAGGAATGTTGTGCAGATGAAATTATCTGAAAATTAATACTCAGTTGCCCTAGTCAAGCTTATTAATCTCTGCAGAGATATATGCTGTGACTACTAATACACTTACTTGGGAAGCAAAGTCACTTTTTCAGAAATAATTTGCTAATGTGAGTTATGGGTGTGATGTGTTTTTACCACCTTCTAGTAACTTTGAGGTATGATAAGCTTTATGCATTCTCTTGCAGTTGTGAGCAGTTGAAGTAGGTAGTTGAACAGAAAAGAAATATGCAACTCTGGAAGATCTACAGTGATTTATTTTACAAATTAACTCATGCATTTGTGATCCTAGGTCAAAATTACTGTGCATAAGGTGGTTTCATTTTCCTGAGCATGTTTATGTGATTGCATACTTTACAAAGAATTGCAAAAAGTAAACAGAAAGAGACAGATTTGAGCTGCAGCTGACTCTGAGGGAGAGGAGTATTATGGAACTTGGGGTTGTAGTCTGTGAGCACCACAGGAGAAAGGCAGCCAGGTTCAGGTGAAGGAGGCAGCATAGAGGAAATCTTCTTTTACCAACATGCAAGTCTTGTTACAAAGTTGGCACTGGGGGAATGTAAGAAGTGATCTTATGATGAGAAATCTGCTCTGCAATCAGCAGTGTAAGAGGAACCAATAAAAGTTTGTGAAGCTGAATATATTATGTAATAATTTCTGGGCTGCTGCACAAATTGCTTGCTGTGCCTGGGCAAATTGAATTTTAAGGAGTTGGGATCTGGAGTCAGAATAAATAGGGGGCTATATGTTACCTGGGAAGAGAGGACAGAAGAAAGGTGGGCAGATGGTTAGCATAGTTTGTTTCAGATGCAGGTATTCCTGTGCATAATTTTAGACATCAAAGAGAAAAAAGTTCAGAAATTGAAGGCAAAACAAAGAAAAATAATATAAGAATTATACTTAATGCTGTTTTAATGAAAAACATAGCTAAGACTATTGGAAAAAGAAAGAGAATTTAAATTGCCAAGAGATAGTCCATTACGAAAGCTCAGGGATTTCCATTGTTGGCCACAAATGAAGAGGAATTAGTCAGGTAGGAACCAGGCACTGTAATCTGGTTAGGACTCCACCAAACAGTGTTTGGTAGTCAATAAATAAACCATTAATGTCAAAATTCTAGAAGAGAAGGAATAGAGGGGACAGCATGTGGTAGTCACCCATGCCCTCAAAAATGGGGAGCTTGGTGAAGAGGAACTGACTGAGGTGTACTTCCAAAGCAGTTCTGAGGGAACTGTGTGCAGTGAGAAAATACAGATGAAATGAAAAAAAACCCCCAGCATTATAAACCCATAATGCATTTGTTGAATGTGTTTTTCATTTGTTGTATTTATACAAAAATTAAAAAATAATAATTCAGAATGATTGAGCCATGCTCAGATATCACCAACAGCAAGCAGTGACTGGGAAGATTAGTGGATTCTGGCTTTTGCACAAGCAAGACACATGCTAACAGCATGTGCATTTCACCAGAAATTCTTTCTTCCACTCTCTCACACTTGAAAAAAGAAAAAACAAACAACCAATCATAAACCCAAACCACCCATTCACATTTCAATTCCTTGTGTTATTTTTACATGAAGTTTAATTTGTCCTGAAGTGTGAGTGAGGCTTAAAATATGGCATTTGCCACCTTATTTTGGAGGAAAAAGATAGTTCTTGCCAATCTTGAAAATAGGTACTTGGTTAGATTTATGGCCAAATAAAAGACTCTAGGATACCTCCTTGAAGTTAACGGGAACTGAGACAGAGCAAATCTTCACATCTGGCTCAAAGAAAAAAGAATTTAAAATGATCAAACTGAAATGAATAATCAAGAGACCAGAGTTTTTTTGCTGATTATCTCTTGAATGAATTGGTCAATAAAATGAAAAGGAAAGTTTAGTTGTAGTTTATTCTATGGCACAGATAAAAAAACAAGACTTGATTAAGATGAAAATTGCTGTGCTTAGGATTTTTTTTCTGTCTCAGTCCACATTCCTACCCAATGGGAGTGCAGTTTTACAGCTTTCAGAGAGGAATCCTTGGAGAAGTAGTAGGTCCATTTTGATACTGATTCAACAGTAAATTGGCAGTCTCATTTTGAGTGGTACTTGTCTATGCAAGTAGAATTTTAACTTTTCTTTGCAACTGTTACTATTATGAAGAGTAGAAAGGTTTGACTGATTTTTGGCAGCCTTTTTCCGACTCTTCTGGATTTCACTGCCCTATGTGTGTAAGAGAGTGACATTCTCAGCCTGGGGTAACTCTCTGTCTACATTTCTTTCTTCCCTAGTAGGGAAGCAAGCGTTACATAACAGGCTGAAATTAATGGACATGGGTTATTTCAGTCATTGTAAATGTGGGTCACTTGGAAGGAAATAATGGTTTATTGGTTGTAGTGGAATTTTTTAATTGTCAAGATGCAAAAAATACTAATTGGGAGACTTTTTATCTCCATTACTTGTGAGTCTACTTGTGTTTAAAAAACGGAGAAGCTCCATGTGTCTGTGTGTGAACAGAGTGAGTGAAGTCTTCTGTTCTGTTGTATCTGGAATTTTGCAAGAAAACAAGTAGAGTGGAGAATTAAAAGAAAACACCCAGTCACATCAGCACACATAGTGTATGCTCAGACTCATACCAAACAGCTGAAATAGTTGTCTGCTATTAAAAGAAGTGCTGGAAGTCTGGCTTAAGCTAATTTTTGTACCTGGGTCTGGTTGTTGCCAGTGTTCAAACAGAGGTCATTGGGGGTCAGTGAGTGGACCTACTGCCATGCAGGGGCAGCTTCTTCTTTGGATAAGGGTTTTCAGGCTGGAGATGGCAGAGCTAGAGCTGACCCACCACCCTGGGCCTGGTCACTCTGGTAGGGGTCAGTGGGGACCCCAGCTAACCATGCAGACTTGGCTGGACATCTGATTCTTTAGTCCTGAACACCCTGCAAAGCCCCAATAAAGTTAATAGGAAGATATACAAGTTTTCTCATGAGGGTGACTTGATTCCTCATAGGAAATGCCATCAGATTTATCTGTGGTGTCCGCTGAGGTACAGAAGTTGCTAAGCCTACTGCAAAGCATTTTTATCCTGTATATAGAAATTCTTTAGTTGTAATATTGTATTGAATTTCAGCTGTGTCTAAGTAAGATTCATAATGCTGAAGTAGCCCAAGTTCATAGAATGTACTCTAATAAACAGGTTTTCTTCATGATCAGTGTTTGGCAGCAAACAAAGGTTTCCAGATACTGATTTAATGTGCAAAACCTCCAATGTTTTCTGATGACTTTGACTTTATGAAGAGTGGTTTGCTAGTCATTAGGAAGCTTTCCTTGGGATAATAGAGATTCTCATGCTGCCGGCTGTGAGGGGCTGAGGCTTTTAACTGAGACTTTTAAAAACAGAAAACAGTCATACCTGTCATGTGATTTAAATGCATTTCTTACTTCTGTCTTGAGACTAGGAGGTAGACTAGATCAGCAGTTACCCACTTGCATGTCAAACAAGACACTAAATCCTGCATGGTATGGAGCAATTTTTGTTGGGATGTGTTGAACTAGATAAACTCTTGGGGAACCCATAGATCCAATTCCTTGATGTGAAAACTGGGCCTATGTTGCATGTTTTGTATCTGTAGAAGTTGTATATTATATGTTTTAAAGAACTACTCATACATAATTTTTATTCATTTTGATGTGCGACCTACTTGGTTAACTGAGAGAATTAAACAAAACCTCTGATTCCCAATACAAATGTGTTTCACTTGTTGAATTAGAGGAACATTTTAATGTATAAATGAAATTAAAATCTCATTTCATTACTGAATTTTAAAAGGCTTTTTGTCTTCAAGTATGAGATCTTTTTTTTCTTGGAGAAGCTAATAATGTACAATCTATGCAATTGAGGGAGGGACTGAGGCTTTAAAAAAGTCAGCTAAATTACAGTTGCCAAAGGTTCAGCTACTGAACTGTTACACTTTACACCGAAGTGATCCCATGGTACTTTGTGTTTCTTAAAAAGAACCGATTTAAATAAGTGTATCCCACTTCACAATATGGATCCTCTGTAAAGTGCAGTTGAAAATTCATAGAAGTTTTCAAAAACATATTTATAGTAATTTCTTTTTCTCTGCTGTAGTTTAGACCACAACTTTTGTTTTTCCCTAGTGACTTTGAAGTCATGAAGTTGGTCTTCATAGTTCTCATTTTGCCACAATCACCTCTAATTAGACCCAGGTCTATGATGTCAGGAAGATAAGAATCTCAGCATCTAAATGAACTCTTAAGCAAAGGAGATCCTGTTTTCCTGTTTATGACCATAGTAGTTAAAAAAAGCATTAATTGTTTCCAAGTACAATGTTCTAGAAGTGTCTCATGATGGATCAGCTGCTCTTCAGTCAGGCCTGTCCATTACCCAAGGACATACTTTCTGAAACATAATCTTGTAGTAGTCTGAGAAGTTGCTCTCCCTTACTCTTCCATTGACAGGTGTTTCTGAATCTGCATCCCATTTCTTTGTTTCCAGGCACTATTTGTTGAGAAAAAAAAAAAAAAAATCTTGCATTTCTGTTGCCTTTTAAGATACTCCTTAATAGTTATTTGGAAAGAGACTTCACCGTCATACTAGGAAGATCCGTCAGGATTAGAGTTATAGATTTAAAACAGGGTTTTATGCTCTCAGGATGTATCACTGACTATATGTATATACCACACTTAAAAAACATGCCTGATAATAAAGGGCAACTGCAGTCCTAAAACTGGAGCAAACTCCTTCTATGCTAACTGTTGCTTCTCTGGAAATGTTTGTGCAAATTGCTGATTCTGGGTGCTTTGAATCTTATGGAAAAGATTTCCAGAACACCAAAGATGTATTTGGATATATTTGTTCTTCCACAATCAAAATTAACATCTTGTTTCTTTTTAAGTTTTGTTTAATTCAACCCTGTTGAACAGCTTGGCTAGAATGCAAGTTAGGTTTTTGAGTTTGTTCTGGCAGATTTCTGTTAAGTTACATCCTTAATACATCCAGTTTTATGTTAGAGCCCCTTGTTGTCATATTAATATTGCAGCTGGATGTAGTTAGTTATTTGCAAATTCCAAACGATACAGTTACTTTATAAAATGAACGTTTAACTGGGGTAAATAGATAAATTCCGGATACAGTGTATTCAAGTTATGTCACCATCTTATTTCTGTCTATTTTGTGTCTATCTTGCTTTAGCAGTGAGCTCACCCCGATTGTGTATCCGCATTTTGTCATATAATGATAAACAACATCTTAGCACATAGTAAATACTGCATTTTTCCAGTTGGTTGAAACAGTAGGCTTAGTAATAGAAAAACATTTCTAATACAAATGACTTAGAAATGCTGTTTAAAATTTGCATCTGTCAAATGTTTTTCAGTTATGCAGGAAAATATTCCTGTTGGCTAATCCTACATCAGTAAAAACATATTTGTGCATGAATTCTTATATTTCTTCAAGAACAATGCTTTTGTTATTTGTTATTGAAGTTTTGAACATTTGTTTTCTGAGTTTTGTTTGTGTCATACTGAGAGAGGTACCAAAAATGGCTTTCTAACTATTATTTCTTGGAGATCTGTATTTATTTTCTGTATATAACGTCTGAGTTATGATTTATACATTCTGAGACTGTATCTGTAGAGCAGGGTGGATAATAAATGCTTGAAATCTTCTGAGAAGTGACTTGAATGTGTGTAGTGATAAAGCAGCCTATTACAGTCAGTGTTGCTTTTGCCTTGTCCTTTCTTCCTCCAAAATGAAAAAGTAATTCCCGTGCCAGAATCCAAATGCCCAAAAGGGAGAGATTCAGGCAAGATGTCATTCAGTAAGGGGGTACAGTGTTACTGTGTAATCATGGTGGAAAGTGGTGAATCTGTGGGGTCTTTGCCACTGCCTACCAGTGACTGCACTTTCTGTGTAGCCCATGACATTGATGTACACATTTTCTTACATAGCTGGGGGATATTCCAGGTTTGCCAAATGTAATGACATAATCATAGTTCACACATACATAGAACAAGTGAAGGCACAGTGGCTGCTTGCCGGTTAGGTATTAAAAGGGTTTAATGTCCCACAGACAGCACCGTGTATTGTTGTACAAAAATAGACCACCAGCAAATATGTCCCTTTTCCCACAAGTGCTGGGGTGGTGGTAGTTTTTGAACGTGCACCTGATGTTTGACAGTGAAGCATACAATGTTGCCGAAGAGAGGAACATAGACGGTACTATTATTTGTTACCTAGTTGCTGTTTATTTCAAAGTAAAGCACTGTCAGCTGTGACTGGAGTGGAAAGATAATGAGTATTTCTCTATTTGCAGCTATATGCCAGCCAGGGTGCAAACACGGTGAATGCATTGGGCCAAACAAGTGTAAGTGCCACCCAGGATACACTGGAAAAACCTGCAACCAAGGTAAGAAAGAATTTATTATTGAAATCATGGAACTATTGTTGGCCTCTCTACCCACCCTGCCAATGCTGTGTCACCTGTGTTTATAGAGTAATGAGCTCATATACCAGGTCTGTTGCTGCTGCAGCAATTCTGATATTGGGACTGACATTTGTAGGGAGATTGACATCTGCAGTGGGATGACACAGGGGAAAAATTGCTTTCATTCAGAAGAAATTAATGAGATTGATATATAGTATGTAATTACCTGCTCTCCTTAATCTGAGGCAAATTATTTAAACCTTATGGTCAGGATTATTGTTTTTTATAAAGTCACAATTTTCAGGTTTGAATTGTGAAATAGTATCAGTTTAATTAAAAACCCCATAATTCATATATTCTCATTTTAGTATTTCTAATGCTGAACTAACTAGGTTGGAATAAACTACTATGTACTGAAGGGTTGGTGTAAAGATGAAGTTTCTCTTACTGGATTATCAAAGTTTCATTTTTGGGGTTTTTTTCCCCAAAAGTTATGTCCAAAGCATTTAATTGTATAAAGATCACAGAGTATAAACAATTACAGAGTTGTAATATGTGATTTTTAGACTTTGATGGCTAAGACATGTTCACATACAAAGATATCTCGATTATATCTCTTTTACACTTGTTTCAGCCTATAGGAAAAATTAATGCATTTTCTGAGTTCTGAGGAAGTATGGTAGAAAAGTGTGGTATTTAGAATGATTTTCTTGTTCAAGAATGTACCCTGATGTGAAATTTCTTGTGACATGTTGATTTTTAGACAGAGTTATTTTTTTTAAAATAGATACATATTTACTTTCAGATTTACTAATCCTTCCTGAACTGATGTGGAAATGTGTGTTGTGATTTTCAGTTTTCTCAGAAATTTCTGTCATCTCTTACATTATCTTGTCTACCCCTGCCCCCCCCCCCCTTACTCTGGGCTGACATTTTAAATGATGGGTTGTTATGATTTTATGACACATGTTTTAGTCAGTCTAAAATGTTTTTAGAAAACAGTGCAGCGAACTAACCGTTGTTGTGTATATGTGTAACAGTTTTTATATGTACTAAACAGTTTAACGATATAAAAATAATGCTTTGCAAATTGTTGGAGGCTTCAGTCTTGAAGTAAACTATTTATTTGCCACTAAATTCTAAAGGAAGAAAAAAAATGTGATAAGTTGTTAAAAGAAGCCCTTTGGGCAGTGTTGATGAGATATTCTTGCATGGTGTTGGTGACAAAGCTGCCCTGGCAGAAGTACATGAGGTTTCTGAGGTGCCTACTGACTGTGGTGCCCCAAATGTGCACCAGTTCAGGTGGCTGCTGCTGCTCTACTGCAGGGTGAGATCCTTGAGCTGTTCCTGGGGTCACAGTTTGTGTTCTTACCAGTGCTGATTCCATGTTTGGACGAGACTTGAAAATGCACAGGGGATGCAGAGTCTGCTTTTGCTGGGAGGAGATTCAAATGGCACAGGATAAATGTGACCTATGTTGTTATACCTTAATATAGCACCTCTCCTCTTCAGTCTGTGGCCTATTTTCTCAATTCTGTTCTAGAATAGTAACGGAAGTAATAATGTTGGCAGAAGAAATGTTGGAGTTCCCCTGCAGAGAGGGAAGCCTTTCTAGGACGTGTGAATGGTTCTGGGCTGTAAAGTATACTCAGATTCTTGGTGAAAGGTGTTCTTTGAGTAAAAGCTCTGATAAACAGGCTTTACATCTCATCTGTTCATGTGCCCCATAGATCAGGCTGTGTTCCTGGGACTGATCCAAGAGATCAACCCAGCCTCACAGCGGAACTGTTCAGCCCTGGCTGCGTGATGCTGCTGGATGTTTGTCCTTTTGCAGCTGCTGTGACAATCTATACCTTGCTTTAGGTCACTCAGAAGTTGGGATCACCTAATCCTTTTAAAATTATGTTGCAATCAAATTGCACTGACTGCACAAGAGCTAACCATGTGTTCTCCCTAGAGCATTTAAGTGGCTTTAGTATTTCCCTTCTGGCTGTTTGATCCCAGCTTTACAGCTGTAACCGGTGAAGAAATAAACAGAGCAACTTCTAGAGAAAACAACCTGTGCCAGCTCTCTTAATTTATAGTGATAATAACAGAATTTATACTTTCAAAATGTGTTAATCAGAAAATTGGGAGCTGCTCTTGAATAATAAAATACAAACATTATTCAGTAAGACAAATACAAATAGTTGAAAACTTGTAATTTTTGCTAGCAATCTAAAACACATACAGGT
>VYZT01054949.1:37635-88582 GCA_013400735.1 Pomatostomus ruficeps | reverse complement strand
AGAGCTGGACACAGCACTGGAGATGTGGCCTCACCAGTGTCAGGTATGGGGAGACAATCACTGCCCTGGTCCTGCTGGCCACATTATTGCTGATACAGGCCAGGTGTCATTGTCCTNATTATTGCTGATACAGGCCAGGTGTCATTGTCCTTTGTGGCCACCTGGGCACAGCTGGCTTATGTATAGCTCCTGTTGACCAGCACCCCCAGGTCTTTTTCCACTGGGCTGCTTTCCAGCCACTCTGCCCAGCCTGTGGCGCTGCCTGGGGTTGTTGTGACCCAAGTGCAGGACCTGGCACTTGGCCTTGTAGAACCTCATACAACTGGCCTTGGACCATTGATCCAGCCTGTCCAGATCCCTCTGCAGAGCCTCCCTGCCCTCCAGCCGAACAACACTCCCACCCAACTTGGTGTCATCGCTGAACTTACTGAGGGTGCACTCTATCCCCACACCCAGATCATCAGTAAAGATATTCAACAGGACTGGAGACTGGACCCAACACTGAGCCCTGGGGAATACCACTGGTGACCGGATGCCAACTGGATGCGGCACCATTCACCTCCACCCCTGGTCCCAGCCATCCAGCCAGTTCTTAACCCAGGAAAGAGTCCACCTGTCCAGCTTCTCCAGGAGAATGCTGTGGGTGACAGTACCAGAGGTTTTCCTGAAGTCCAGCCTTTCACATTCACAGCCTTTTCCTCATCCACTAGGCCAATCACCTGGTCATAAAAGGAGATCAGGTTGGTCAGGCAGGACCTGCCTCTCCTAAACCCATTCTGGCTGGGTCTGATCCCTTGGCTGTCCTGTGTGTGCCTTGTGATGGCACTCAAGATGATCTGTTCCATAACCTTCCTGGGCACCAAGGTCAGGCCTGTATTTTCCTTTTGGTCCTTCTTGTGGATGGGCTTCACATTGGGCAATCAAAATGGTGCTTGTTTTTCTGAACAGGCTTGTAGAAAAACTGGAAGTATCTGCAAATTGTAGAAAATACCCTTCAACGGAAGTGTTTTTCTTGTTAATTAGACTGGTTAGATGTAGGAAGCAGGTATCCAGGCTGTGGACTGTCACAGAAAAACAGGGAGCTGCTGCATAACTTTTCAAAAAAACATTCTTTTTCTGAATCCCATGAGTTTGTCAAAACCAATTTCCTGTGTTGATGTTGGGGTAAGGCATAGAATATAGCCAGCCTGGCAGCTACAGAAAAATTAGGAAATTTTAAAAAGCACAGACTTTTTATTTACCCAAAGTGACAGATAGTGTCTGAAATGTGAAAAGAAATGTGGGTCAAAAAAAAAAAAATATACTTCACTATATTTTTTTCTGTTCTCTGTATTTTCTCCCTGTCTACTTACATATTAGAAAAAAGTATGTCTAGTAAGTAATTTTTTTAAGATTTTTCTTCTGCCACTTCTCTTTCAGCCCCACTGTTCAGAGTACATTGTTTGATGCCAGGTTGCATCTAAGAGTCACTTTACTGGTTCAGATCAAGGATCCATCCAGACATGTAGGTTCATCACACCCAACGCCAGAAACTCAGGTTTTGTGTCTAGATTCAACTCGAGTCAATAGGAAAGAGTTCAGTAACACCACCCCATGGATTATGGAAAGTTAGAGCTAGCAGATGAAAGGCAACACCGGGTAACAGGATAAATCTTGCAAGGCTGCTTCTGAGATGTGGCGAATCACCCTCTGTCTTCCTCCACGCAGAGAGAGGCAGGCACCTAAAATAAGGACAGATCAACCCAGGCCCTGGTAGTGCCCCATGAGGGTGCTGAACAAGAGGTTATAAGAATTAAAAAACCTAGAGCAACCTTTTTGAATCTGTAATTTTTGAAACCCTCTCAGTTTCATCCTGTGCAGAGTCTGCACTCAGAGTTGCTCTGCGTTTGACGTGTTAATGCTTCTGGGACTTTCTCTAGTTTCTTAACATGTGTACCTTTGCCAGCCCCACCTTCTGCTACCAGTGGTTCTAGTCTTTAATTTGGTACTGCATAAAAAGGAGCTTCCTTTTTTGTTTTAGTTGTGCCCTCTGATAAGCTCCCTCCTACTTCCCTGCTGTAAAAACTCTTGGCTCACTGTGGCTGCTTTTCTGCCTGCCATGTGGAGCTCCAGCAATGGAGGAAGGGTTTTATTGTCTTTCGGTGAAGTCCACTCTTGTGTAGTTGGCAAGGTCAAATATGAACCACAAGCTAAGTGCCTCATCCTGTGTTCTGAGGGCAGTCTTGAATATCTCTAGCTGCCCTTTTTTGGCTGAGTCCTTTGCCTGCCAGTTGTGTCCTCCTGGCAAAGGGTGAGCAAGATGGATTTCATCCTCTTTGTCCCTCCATGCAAAATACTGCCTGGCAGGGCTGGGCAAAGATCTGCCACTACTCTAACAGCAAGCAAGACCTCTTTCCCAAGGCCTTGATGGAAAATTCCCAACGGGAAGATTTTGTGTGAGCTTTTTTCTAGCATATTGCTGTTTTTATTCAAACCACTGTAGGTTTTTTTCAAAGTACTTAACTTTTGAGCAGTGGACTTAATTTGAGCCTCATCATATGTGCATTTGGAGGAGATCTGGTGAGCATCAGCATGTGAACACCTGTCCTTTCCCTTCTCTAGGATTTTAGATAATGGGCTGTGTGCAATGTAAGGATAAAGAAGCAACAAAACTGACTGACGAGAGGGATGGCAGTTTAACTCAAAGCTCAGGCTACCGCTATGGGACAGATCCCACTCCACAGCACTATCCTAGCTTTGGTGTGACTTCAATCCCAAACTACAACAACTTCCATGCCACAGGAGGCCAAGGACTGACTGTGTTTGGTGGAGTCAACTCCTCCTCTCATACAGGGACGCTGCGTACAAGAGGAGGAACAGGTGAGCTTGAAAGTCTTTAGTGCTCATCGTGTCAATCATGCATCTAAAGCAGAGGCCCGTCTGTCTCAGCATGTTGCTTTTGGGAAGAGTTATTTCATGAAATAGTGCGAAGAATTTAAGTAGGGTGGAGCTGGGTCTTCATCCCTACCTTTGCTAACTTGCAGGTTCACTTGGGGGTGAGAAATTATGTATACATGCCAAATTTGGCTAATGGCCTTATCCCTCTACCAGGGAATGGAAAGTGTGGGCTGAGCCACCTCAAGTAGTTAAATACTTGGCATGGCTATGTCTAAACTCCCTCTTCAACCCCCTTTGCCTGCTTGGGATCCTGTGACTGTACAGAGTCAAGGAGGTGGAGTGCCCACTGGCTACATAAGACCAGAGAGATGAGAATCATTCAAAAAGTAGGAGGGTTCAGTTTGTTTTGCTTGTCAGCAACTGGAGAAGCTTACCTGTGGCTTAGCCACATCATCTCTTGAGGTTCCTTTCCCTCCTGTCTTTTGTGATGGAGTATAACCCACCTGTCTTCTTCTTTAGGTGTAACTCTTTTTGTGGCGCTTTATGACTATGAAGCAAGAACAGAAGATGACTTGAGTTTTCACAAAGGAGAAAAATTTCAGATACTTAACAGCTCGTAAGTTTTAGCCTTGGGAATCTGCATTTTAATAGTTTCAAGCTTATAATGTTTACAGTAATTTTTGCTTATGATATTAGTGAGATCTGATGTTGGATATTCAAGTATGGAGAGGGTTTTCTCTATGCTTACTTACTTGTCCTTGCATTTAGTGCACTTCTGCAAAGTGCTCTATTGTTGGGGGAAAAAACTTCAACCACATGCAGCTTTACTTAAAAAAAATTAGTGTTAGATCTTGTGATTTACTGCCTACATTTTACAGTAAACCCACATTCAGAACGGAGACTACCAGCTCTGTACTTTATCAGTAGCCGCAGAGGTTCTGCAAAGCATGTACTGACACTTTTTCCAATCTGCTGCAAATATTCTTACACAGGAATGAGCTAAAAACTGATTCACAAGAGCCGTTATCCAGACTCACATGCCAAGTTTAAAAGCATTTTTGTCCTTTTATAGGTAGGTGATGCAGTCAGAACATGCTAGGGAGCTCTGTTGCTGTTGTACTCTTGCATCTGACATGAAACCTGCATTTCCATCCTGGAAATCATTAACTTAAAATTAATTTTATCAACTACCCATAGAAAAAAAATCCCTTAGTGATTTAAAAATAACTTCTAAAACTCACTGTGCTACTGACCTATATCTGAACATCTTGTAATTCTTGGCTAAGAACACAACGTGGCAGGCTCTGTGTTATGTTCACTGTTGCTATCATGTAGAGGTAAAAATGGGTTAACAACCAAGTGTGTCACTTTCTAAAGGCTTTGTGGTATTAGACTTCTCTTTTTTTGTTACAATATGTGACAGTGAGGCAAATTCACCCCTGGTGCAACTCCTGTTAATTTTAATCTAGCAACTGCAGGGTTGGAATTGGCTCAATGTGCATTAAAGTTAAAAAAAAAAATCAGGTAATTCTGTGGAATATTTCATGAAGCTAAAGAGCTTTGATGTAGATGAAAGCACAGAAACTTCAGTTATGACTTGTAGAGGGAGCAGCAGTTTAAAACCTTTCTGCTTCTAAATTAGCAATTGGAAATGAACCCTTTTTAAACCCATGATCCATTTTTGTTCACATTGCCTTGCACTTTCCTAACCTTGCACAAACTATGCCATCATTTGAAACAAGAAGTTCCACACATTAAAAATACCTTGTACATGCCAGTTGGTGAAATCAGGGGCTGCTCACCAGGACTTGAAGGGCAATCATCCTTGGAGTTGGTGAGCCCCTTTGTGAGCGCAGCTGCAGTACATGCATTTTGATGCAGGTAATTGTTGCCTGGAAGAAGGTTTTCTAAGAAAGGAAAAAAAGACCAAGCATCCACTGCTTTTCCTGTAGCATTATAGAAGCTCAGTTCCCATTGTAGTCAGGTCTATTTGCTTATAAACATGGACCTAACCACACCCCTGGAGTAGTGACAGCCAGATTGGGAATCTCCAGAAAGCTGCTTTTCTGAAAGAATGCTTCCTCTCTTCACTTACATCAGGAATTATATGAAATAAGCCCATTTTTTAAGCCCCTGCCCATGCTGCTTGCAAATAGGAAGCATACACGTGCAAAAAAAATAGTTTATCTGCAATTTTTGAATGGGCCTGGATTTTTCTTTAGCTCTCAACAAATGAAATTTTGTTTGTGCTTTGGAGTAAACATTCAGTGCAATACCTGAAATTAAATACAGGGAGTATCCCTGTGATTTGAACTCAGAAATTTTACTAAAGGCAGTCTGGGGGAAAGAGGTACCTGCAGAGTGGTTCAGAGCAGAGCCTGGCTTTGGGGCTTCGAAACACCAGGCCATCCCCGGCATTCCCACCGCGCCTCCCGCATTCCCTGTTTGGCCCCATTGACTAGCTGCCTCCTACCTCAGCTGCACGTCTAAAATTAAGAGCTGCAAAAAAAGCCTGCATGCCTCCTCCTTTCTGGCAGTGCTTTGAGAGATTTAAGCTTCTCTGTCAAAGCAGAGGGGGTTGTTCCTGATGTGATCATCTACAGGACCGCTTTTTTCCTCCCTAGATACGACAAAATAACTCCATCTAGTGGACTCTCTGCACAGTAAGGAGAGGAAATGGAATGCTACAATTTATCAAGCTCAGTAGGGCATAATGCCTCAGAAATATTCTACAGCAGCATATGGGGGAAGAGTTAGCACTTCAGCTGGTAATATTAGAGACACAAACAAAAAGGGCCATTTGCCTGACATACTAATGCACACAGGGTGTATTAAAATAGTGTCAACTGCTGGCCTCTACAAAAGCTATTTGCTCTTCATGTTTCTTGGACTGTAAAATTGGAAGCGTCTCCTTTTTGACTAATCACAGGTGTTTTCTAGTTGTTTTCCATAGAGTTTTTGCTCCTTTAAACTGTTAAATAAAGTGAAGTTGAAAATTTAACATAAGAGTTCACCTTGACACAACCTTTCCTTCCAGTAATAGCTTAAACAGTGTATTTTTTGTAACTGCGTCCTTCCAGAAGAGGCTGAATTCTCTGGCTACATTGGATAATAGTGTTTTATTAAGTGAACAAGTCTCTGGTTTACAGAGGGGGGAACTGAGAGAGAGTTTCTAAGCAGTCCAGAAATAGAAAAGAGAATGCTTATTAGTAGTGGTAGCAGTTAAACATCAGTGAATCTGGTGCTGAGAATGAAATACAAATTGCTAAATCCCAAATCACCGCATCCTGCAAAAAGCTGAGAAATGGACTTTTCTTAGAGCTGCACATCCTGCATCAACACACATTGTCTGAAAGGCAGTACCATGTCCCACTGTGTGCACCAGTGTAAGACAAAAATTCATGCTAAGCCTACAGAATGCTGCCTTAAGATGGTCCTGCATGAATCTCTTCACATTTAAATGTTGCAGACGAAGAGTTTTTTGGTAAGTATTTGAAAATGCAGCCTAGTGCTTTGCTACTTCAACCACCTCCTCCAGGTGGCCAGCAGAGGGAATCTAGACAATGAAGTGTGATCCTTAAGGGCCATGTAAAATGCCATGTTGATAGATGGCTTTTTGATATCTTTGAGTTTCAGATTAATTATGCTCATAGAAGTTTAAAATTAGCATGAATGTGACACTGTGTTGTGGCTTAACCTCAGAGAGCAATTCAGCCCCACACAGCCACTCACTCACTTCTCCTGTGGTGGGAGCAGGGAGAGAAGCAGAAGGGTAAAAGTGAGAAAATTCATGGATTGAGATTAAGGCAGTTTAATAGGTAAAGCAGAAGTCATGCACAGAAGCCAGGCAGCACGAGGAATGCTTTCATGGCTTCCCATAGGCAGGCAGGTGTTCGGCCATCCCCGGGAAAGCAGGGTTCCATCATGCCTGACCCTGACTTGGGAAGACAAATGCCCTAACTCCAAACATCCCTCCCTTTTCCTTCTTCTTCCCCAGCTTTACATGCTAAGCATGATGCCATATGTTGTGGAATACCCCTGTGGTCAGTTGGAGGCAGCTCCTCCCGGCTGTGTCCCCTCACAGATCCGTGCACACCCACCCCTTCTCTGGTGGGGGGGTGAGGCTGAAAAAGCTGTGGCACTGTAGGAATGCTGCTCAGCAGTAATGAAAACATCCCTGCCTTATCAACACTGTTTCCAGCACAAATCCAAAACATAGTCCCGTAGCAGCTACTTTTAGGAAAATTAACTCTATCCCAGCCAAAACCAGCACACAGCATTTATTTTGGCAATTTTCCTATAAGCTCTCTCAAGGGTCTGTATTAGAATAATTGCTATGGATACAGTTTTCGATATTCTAGTCTAAATCCAGCCCTCACCAAACCTGATTACACTGAGCTGTCCTGCCTTTTCATGCCATTTTGCTACATCTGGAAGGCTACAGTACTAATCACCATGGCAATAATTATAGGTGTGAAGAAATATGTGTATTATTTGGGTTTGGATGCAAACTGCCCTCTCGGAAGCACACCGGTGATAATGAGATGAGTTGCTGTGGCTTCTTACGGCCACGCAGTTTTGGGTGCTGTTAAAGAAGTCAGATCATGGTCTTTACAGCTGTGTCTTGCTCTTATTTCTCCTCCTCACCTCTGTTTCCACAGGGAAGGAGACTGGTGGGAGGCCCGTTCCTTGACAACAGGCGAAACTGGTTACATTCCCAGTAATTATGTGGCTCCAGTCGATTCCATCCAAGCAGAGGAGTATGTTTTCTTATTTTGTTCTAAAGACCCATTAGTGTTGTTTTAGAAGAGGGTGTAAGGAGTTGGTTTTGATTGATTGCAAGGATTTTTCAAATTATTTATATTTATTTCAGTTCTTAACTGCACTGATAAATAATTAGGTAATTAGTAACAAAAGAAGCACAAGCTCAGTGCTTTTTCAATGTCAAAACAAGGGAAGAAAACCTAAAGGAACACAGGTCTGCTTCTTTTTTTCAAGTGTCAGCTAATTTCAAGCTTTAACCAAAAGGTGTCCTTGCTTTTCCTGAACCAACTTGTAAAAATATTTTGAGTCAATTAGTGTGCAAACTGTCCATTAAAGAGGGCACGTTGTATCAACAAATACAAATCCTAGGATAGGTAGGATGCCTACAATGCATGCACAAGGCAGCCTGATGAGGACCTATGTATGCAAAGGAAAGATGTGTGTGTTCATATTATTTCTAATATAAAAGATACAGTGGAGGAGCTTATAGAGTTGAGCAGGTACTACTGGAGTCTGTACCTCTGGTTGTACTTGCTTGGTTGTGAAACAACACAAAAACACTGCTGCAGGAAGGAAAAAAGGCTGTAACTGAAAGCCTCATATAGAACCACAGTAAAGTGGTTGAATCTCGTCCTACTGAGGTTTTATAGCTGTGCTGCAACAAAAATACTGAATACTAGTAAATCACTGTGTAAGTCAAACGTAGTTTATAGCAACATCTGTAAAAATACTGCTCTTCTGCAGCAACACAGTTTTCTGCCCATTTCCTTGTGTATACCCTCCACCCACTGCATCTTGGTCTCTGTTTGTCCAAGAGTGCCTTTCTCAGACACCAAGCATTCCCAGCACCTACTGATTACAGGCTTAATGCAAAGAGCTACTGCCCAACATAAGGAACATGTACTGCAGGGTTTGTCACATTGGCTTTCCAGCATGATGAAAGAGACACAGTATGACAAAAAAGGTCAACTATATCTGAGTAACCACAGTTTCCACACAAAATCCTCTCCATATCTGGGTTTTGTGACACTACTCAGTAAAGCTGTGTAGCATTTGTCTTACTACTTCTGATGTTTCCCTAAGGTGGTACTTTGGCAAGCTTGGCCGAAAAGATGCCGAGAGGCAGCTGCTGTCGTTTGGAAACCCCAGAGGTACCTTCCTGATCCGGGAAAGCGAAACTACCAAAGGTAGGCTGGGCAAAGGTATTCTGACCATGAATGAGAAGATAATATGAGAAGATTTGTGCTAAGTGTGTGAAATACCATTTTAAGTGGTGTGATGACAGAGATAAGTATCATTTTGCAGATATTTGTGTTAGGGAATTGGATGTCTGGATGTCCTAGGTCGTAGGGTGAGTGTTCAAAGTAGAGAATGATGGAAGTACAGCTCATGCTCAACCCGTGGTATCTGCAGTACAAGCCTCATGGTGTGAGCCTTTGCAATGCTGGATCCTTGGGGAGAACAAAAAAAAAAGGAGAAAAAATTATGCAGCGGTTTTAAATTCACATATTAACAGGGAAAAGACTTGAATATACTTCTAATTAATATATTCATAAAGTATTCAACTGTATCCATTCTGTTGAAGTCAAGTGGAAGGATGTATTCTCCTCCTTCCCTCTGAAAATATTGGAAGAGTTCCAGCTTTCTTGGCGGGTGCTATTTTTGCTTTTACGTTTTGCTCACAAGGCCTGTCAACATCTTCTTCAAAAGCTTCACATGTATGAAAAGATCTTTCTAACTTGTACAACTATTGAGCAGAAAACCTGCAACTAAGTAAAAACAAACCTGGCCATTTCTCAATTAACCAACAATCCAAAACAAAAGCTGTGGGAGGCATAAGTCACTAGAATTAATTCCATATAAGTTCTGTAGTCTAATGATGGTTCACATAATTAAAGCACTGACTTGTCAGTGCTTTGATCAGAGCACACTGTCAGCTAGGCTTAGCATGCAAAATGGCTGGAATCATGGCTAGTGGAGGGGTTTAAAGAAGAGAAACAGTACTTCCACTCCTCTCTCTCTGATTTATCTTCAGATGCTGCATTCTATCATCTAAAATTGTAAGTTTTGGATTTTTGCCTCCTGCAGTCACTGGATTCTTCCTTTGCTGCCTATAACTCTGAAGACTGCTTTTGATGCAAAATCTGAATAGACTTGCTGTTACTTCAGACAGACAGGTTCTTGTCACCCCCCAGCTTCATTATGCTTCACATAGCAGTGAGGCACTCTCTTCACGACCAAGACAGGCTCTAACTTGCTCTTTTTCTGCAAATAGCCTCCACCTGGTTTTTTTCCCCAACAGTTGCTGTGATGTGTGTGAGGAGCAGGACTTCATCCCACTTGATGCCAGGTTTAAAAACTCACTCATATATGCAGCCATGGATCCTAAAAAAACAAACACAACACTGTTTCTCTAAACCACATTATCAGTATAGTCTGGTTTCCCCAGTTTGTGTACAGTGAGAGGGGATGTGTTTTGCAGCGCTGTTTACTTAGCTAAGTCAGGAATTCTTCTAGTTCCTTGTGAGACACAAAAGCACTGAGGAAATGTAGTAATCCATCATGGATGGACCTAGAGCAGCAAGCTTAATTTCTCTGCATTTGAACTTAAGGCTTTCTGCATCTCCAAGCAGAGTTTGCATCAAAGCTATAGGAAAAAAACAAACATGCATGGTTTTTGTAAGAAATAGCTATTTCCCTTCTCATCCTTGTGGTACTTGAGTATGTTGTTAGAAGAAAACAGCAAGCTTGTCATTCAAGGGAGAGAAAAAAATTGGCTGGGTGGGCTCAGATGGTGTGTTCTACCATAAGTCTTCTCAAAATGCCTTATCCCAACTAGTCATCTTGGGCTTGAGGCAGGAATTGTTTTGTGACCTAGAATTGTCCCTTCTGCTTTAAATAATAACAATAATAAAATTAATCAGGATCATGTTAGAAGTATCATCATGGATGATTTCAGCGTGAATTTAACCTCCCTTGATCACAGTTGCATTCTTTTCTTACTTTCAAAATAAATCATATGGAGCTGGCTTTTCCTTTTTTCAATGCCTGACTACCCAGGTACTTCATCAGCTCTTGTCCCTGTAATCCTTCACCTGGTTTCAATCTCCACCCTTCAAGGCTGTCTGGTTTTAGTTGTTTAGCTTTTTAATAGAAATCATTAGTATGATATATTGTAATGTTGTATTTCTATCCCAAATTTTTATTATTTGTATCTCTTAAATTTATCATCAAATAATAACAAATAGTATAGATACCAACAGCCTAAATAAATGAATAATGAAATCCATCTTGGGTCTTGTTTATGTCCAGATTTGAACTAAAGCTCCAGTCCTGCAACTTGATCTGAGGTCAGCGGGGGTCCACAGAGGGCCACCCACACAGCTCTGATTGCAGCCCTGGAGCCACAGATTGTTTACATTTTCCTAAAGAATCTAAAATAGTGACTAGATAGGCAGGGAGTGTGATTAAAGAAAATACAGCTGCTGCCAGTGGATCAAAACTCAAAAATGCGGAGGTGGAGAAGACTGCCTGGAAAATTCTGAAAGGAGGCTGACAATGTACAGCCCACAGTGGTGGTACAAAGCGTGCACAAAATGTGCTTGCAAATCACCAAAAAGCTTTGAACTCCTAGTTGAGAGAGATGTACTGGCTCAGGGGGAGAACCTCTTCAGAAAACTGTCCTAAACAAACAGTATTTTTCTACACTTGGAAATCATAGAATCACAGCAAGGCTGAAGTTGGAAGGGACCTAAAAAATCATCCGGTTCCAACCCCACCAAAATAAATACGTTGAAGTAAAACAAAATTTAAAAAAACAATACATAAAACCCCTGTCACTCCTTTAAGGGTGCCTCCCATTCAAATAAACCAGAATCATCTGAGTGCTGGCTCTTTTCCTCCTATATAGGGGAGAAACAACAGGGAATTTGAGAAGCCCTTGGAATCAGAGTGGAGACATTTTGTTCACTGCATCTCCCTCGGGGATGAGCCACCCACCAGTGCAACCTGTTGCTGGTTAATGTGGTCAGGGAATCTTCTTCCTGAGGATACATCCAAGAAAGACATCTTACACTGGGACTACCTTTCATGTCATACAGAATTGTTTGCTGGTGGTTTTCCTTTTCTGCGCTTAGCTGACATCATTATCAGTGAAAGCAGCAGAGGCTCCAGAAGGAGGATCTTCCTGAGATCTCTGCAGTTGCCAGTTACCTCTTCTCCTTTTAATGTCTAAATTCCCTTGAGTAAACAGTATATTTGTCTGAGCCATGAGTGGAGACTTGTTTTCTATGCTGTCTTTGAAACGGGCCATGTTTTTGTTCAGATGCTACATTATGCTGTAAAAAATGACTTTGCTTTTGACACTGTAGAGAACCAGCACGTGTGTCACTGGATGTTTAAACAGGGCTGTCCTCCAAAGTAAGACACCTTACTTTGTGCAGGTTCCCACGAAGGAGGCCAGGCTGTTTTTGCAGTCAGCGGGAAGCCAAGGCTGTGTTCAGCTCCCGTGACTGCAGACACCGAGTGCCCACACCAGCACTACACCACAGTGCCCTAACACTCATGGAAATTGGGCTGGGATTCAGCTGCCCTCACAGTACCAGAGGCTGATGTGTATATATATATATATATATATGGACATAAATCAAGCCCCCAGCCCGCCTGCACACTGCCACCACTGCTACACCTAAAACTAAATCCAGCCTATCAGCTATTCCTTTACCTGGCTGTGAGCATCCAGAGCTATTTGAAATGTCTGCAGGGCATCCACATGGCTGGAAAAACGTGCCAACCTGTGGGAAAACCACCAAGGAGCATGTCCTGAGGCATCTCACATGGCACTTAATCCCCGTGCTTGGGCATCTGAATCCCACTAGTAAGCTCTAAAGCCCCACATGGATTTGGGAAATTAAACATGAAGTTCTTGCAAATCTCCTGGTTCTCAGTCTTGGTGTAGTATTGCCTTCCAAAGACTCTGGCATACAAAGTATGCTTATTTGGTTGTTTAGTGTTTATAAAGAAGTTTGGGATCCATCTAGGTAACAACACTAACCACATATAAAGTCATTATCTCCAGAGCTTCCTATGAAAATCTTGGTATTTACCACCCACTGGCATTTACATAAAGTGTAGTATTTGCAGTGTAACCTGACACTTAGAATAGGAAAAGTCAATTTAACAGCCTGGAGCAGTAAATGTTAAAATGTGAGTTTCCATTTACACAGGAGTCCTGCTTTCTTTCTAGAACATTGCGAAAGAGACATTATGTGAACATCCCAGGATTTCTCTGACACTTATCTCATTGTGTTAGATTAATTTGTTCTTTTTCAGGATACAGTGAGCTTTTTGGAAGCAATTTCACTTTGTAACAATGGACCAGGAAAACCAAAACCTTTGTGACTAAAAGCTAATTAAAATTTCTTATTTCTCCTTTGCTTGGAACAGGTGCCTATTCCCTGTCCATTCGAGACTGGGATGATATGAAAGGAGATCATGTCAAACATTATAAGATTCGTAAACTTGACAATGGTGGATATTATATCACAACTCGGGCACAATTTGAAACTCTTCAGCAGCTGGTTCAGCATTACTCAGGTAATTTTTCAGATAATACATGGCACTCTGAAGTATTTTAAAACAAAAGTGTTTGCTGCTGAGCTGATGTATGTGTAAGATGCCCTAAAGAGTCATTTGATCTATGGCTCTTGCTTGTTGTAATGCATCTTCTGTTATCCCTTTCCCATTACAGTTATAAATGTCTTTGAGTGCTGTTCACAGGATACAGCAGCAGAGCTTTTAAAACCTAACACTTTACTGAGCTAAAGGTTTTCTCAGCTCTCCCTCTTCTAAGCAAACAGAATTACTGAATTTAACTTGCATATCTCCAAGCAAGAATTCCCTGTGAATAGGCGAGTGCTAATATGTGCCATTGTGCAACACACTATTGCTAATAAAGCAAATAGGAATTGAATTGTGCAATTCAGTCACCTAAAGCAATGGCCAAAAGGTTTGCATATATTACCTGATACATTACATATCTCTTCCCACAGGATTTTTTTTCAATGTGCAAAGTATTAACATTTAAATTATGTTAAATAAATAAGGCAATGTGGAGGTTTCTTTATGCACACTTTTTGTGTCCACCCACCAAACATTTTTTTTATTATTCCTGTGATTAAAGTGTGGCATGCACTATTCCACCCCAAAGTACATCATGTTGTCACTGGCAATTGGTGTACAACAAATGCAACTTTAAAGCCCCCCATACCTTTGCATAGGGCAAGTGGTTCTTACACAGAAGACTGCCATGCTTCTCAGCATGGTCATTTTTTAAGCAGAAATTTATATTTTGAATTATTTTGCTTTTTGATTTTTTTTTCCTTTACTCCAGCTTTTCATAATATGAACAGATTACCCCAAATGCTTGCTGCTCAAAATCTTTTTGTAATTTTCACTTGGGAAATTAACTTCTCTGTGGGGCATTTTTTCTGTATTCTTTGTATTCTGTCTTCTGTATTCTAATGCTATTCATACTAGACATCTGGCTGTCTTCTCCACCCAATTCCTGATGGGTGTATGCTGCCAGGGAGAATTTCTAGTTGTTTCTGGTGACACTACTTCAAGCTAAAGAAGGTATAAAAACTCACATATAAGGAAGATAATTTTCAACCTCACTGTACCAGTTGGTATATGTCAAATTTTAGTTTCCTGTGGTCAGCTTATTTGGGTGGTGTATTTTCCGTGCACAGATGCAGAAACAAATAGATCTGGAAAGAGCCATTTCTGTGCAACACGGAGGCATCGGTAGGATCCAGGCAGGGTAGCTCTGGAGGCATGGTGCAGGCCAGCACTCCAGAGGTTTCACCTGCAGTCTCCAGGACCCAGGTGAACACAGGAGCCCTCGTTCCTTGCCAGTCCCAGCTGACTCAGTCCCTAAGGGCTCCCTCTGACTGCCTGCTCTGCACTCATATTTCTGGGAGAGCCACAATGCACAGTTGTGCTAATGAGGTGGAGCTTGGTGTTGCAAGGGGCTTCAGTGCTTGCCCACCTTATGATGCTGAAACAAACTGTTCATCTGTATAGAAAGAAATTCTGCACAGAAGAATACATGAGTATGTTTGAATCTGAAGTGCAATTGCAGTGCCCCACCTTGTTCTGCTCTGCTGCACCTGCTTTAAGATGCAAGTCTCTGAGCAGGCTTTATATTGTAGTCTGCTTTGTGCAGCGTTGTATACTCCTCATCAATATGTGTGTGTATGTATTTTATATATATATCTATCTATATATATATGTCTCATCGTTCTTACTCTTGCCAAAGTATCTTGTGTGACTTTTGTCACAGTTCAGTCTTCTGCCAAGCTTTGCAAGAGATAATATAACGAACCTGCCCCAAACAGTGTAGGACTGGCTGCATATGCTAATGAAAGTGTACACTAGAAAGAATGTCAGAAAAAGTCTTTTGCATGACACCTACAAAGACACCTTTTCACAGAGCAGAATACAGAAAACGCCTTTTCCCAGGTGACAAAAAGTCCACCCATTTTCATGGCTGTGATTTTTCAAAAAAAAAATAAAATCTTCTCCATGTGGCTTTTACTCAGTGCAGAAACAATTCAGCTCGTAATTTACAGATTTTTTTTAAAAAAAGCTATACTGTACCATAGTAAACCAGTTACTCAAGATGTTATCTTAAATGCAGCATTGTGGGAGGAGGGAAATCTTGAGCCTGCAAGAGAAAACATTGGTAGTCACCTTCTATTTCAGGCTGTGCAGAGACTAAAATATTTCCTGTTCTGTCTCAAATGAATATGTTTCAATGTTCAATTCCTAATCTTCCAGGATGCTTTTTGGTATGCAACTAACAGCTGTTGTGAGTAGCATTGTTTTTATGCTTACTGTATTTGTTTCATGTCACACTTTTTTTTCTTTCCTCTCCTTTGCTGTTGGCTTCACTTCTGGCTCCATCAGAGAGAGCTGCAGGTCTTTGCTGCCGCTTAGTAGTCCCCTGTCATAAAGGAATGCCAAGGCTTACTGATCTGTCTGTCAAAACCAAAGATGTCTGGGAAATTCCACGAGAATCCCTACAGTTGATCAAGAGACTGGGAAATGGGCAGTTTGGGGAAGTATGGATGGGTATGGAGCAAAATAATTATTCTAAAATAGCTCTCTGTGTGGGGATTACAAGATGGAAGGTGAAAACGTAGGATGCTGTGACCCACTAGAAAAAAAATACTAAAGCTCAAACTGTTAGGAAAAATGTCTTTGGAAAAATGTCTTTGACTTTGAAATTCTTTCACCTTCAACTTTCACTATAATTGATGGCAAAGGAAAACTGAAATTCCATGTTTCCTTGGAAGGTCTCGATTTTGACAAATTACCACTGTCTTAATAATAAATCAAGGCTCACATAGTAATCTCTTGGCTACCAAGAAAGCTTTTTCTGCAAGCTAACAAAATAAGTCCTTACCTTCAGCATCCAAAAAACAGTGTTTGCAAATGAACTTTAATGCAGCACTGAGACACCCTCACCTTCCATCTTTCTCAATGCATGCATAATTTTGGATTATAAGTGTGTTTTTTTTATTAATTTCCTCTCCTATAGAGAAAGCTGATGGTTTGTGTTTTAACTTAACTGTGATTGCTACGAATAATACCCCACAAACTGTTGGATTGGCTAAAGATGCATGGGAAGTTGCACGTGATTCATTATTTCTGGAACAGAAGCTTGGTCAGGGGTGTTTCGCTGAAGTGTGGCGTGGTAAGGCAGAGAATATATTTTGCTTTGGATAGATCTTTTAAGGCCCTCTTGGCAGAAATAAACAGTTCAAGTATAGATCTTGAAGCTAAAAGATCAGAATAGTATGAAATGTTTCTATTGCCTGAAACAGTCAAACCTAACTACAGTAATCCATGGGGAGGCTTCCTTTCACTTGCACACAGTGGTATGAGAGGTTAGGGCATTAAACTTCATTAATTGCATTGGGTTTATTTGGGTGACTACACATTTGCTAGGTATTAAAATAGGAATGATGCTAAACCTGTAAGGCAGAACAGCTAACCAGAAATTAACCTGGTAAGTAGACATTTTTCTTTCCTCGTGTGTTGTAGCACTGATAGAATCAGACCCTGAAAATGTTTCCATCCACTCTCCCAGTTTAAAAATAATGGCAAATATCAGCAAGCTGACATTGTCAAGCTAACTTTCCCATGCATCCACTTCTTCAAGCCTGTTTTGAAATTTGTATCTGCAGCAGAACCCAGTAACTCGATATAGGGGCCTGGGACAACAGAGGCAAAACTTGCTGGTCCCAGCTGAACCCCCACTTTGAAGTCCAGAAATATTGACCTTTTCCAAATCCATCGACATTGTTTTCTGCGCATTTGCCAGCTTAACATACCCATCATGGGCCTCAATGTTTTAATGAATATAAAACAATAGCAGTTTACAATTTACATAAATCTCAGTATGGCCATAGCATTGAAACACAATATAGTGGCCATTTCATGAGATGTGGCTCAATTTCTGTGCCAAATTGCATTCTGTATAGACTCTAAAATTACCAATTCAAATAAAGAATCACTATATATTGTTTGTTCACAAAAAATTTGGTGGGGCAGTTTGACCACTCCTTTTGTTGCAGTGACACAAAAATATGTACAGCCCAAACAACCAGTGGGTTCTCCTGCAGCTGTTTCCCACTGTAGGACTACAGCAAAAAGCGCAGCAAGTCTGTGAGATCTACCAAATTTATAGACTAGAAGTATAGAAATTTATAGAATCTCACAGAATCACAGTTGACCTGTTGCAAAGAAAGCTGCCTACATTTTCTATTGGCATCTCCAGATAACTGCAGTTGCTCCTTCTTGTTCTCCCTCTGGTATGCATGCACAAGTTTCCAGTTGATGTCAATACTTAGTGGTCAACTCTGTGTGCCATAGATCTTAAACAAGTACAACAAGTTAAAGGAACAAATTAAAAAAAAAAAAATTCAGCTATGAGAAATAAAGTGCCAAGTACCAGTACCAAATATCTGTCAGAAATGCAAAAATTCTTATTACAACTATGAAATTATGTTTCTTAATGTATAGTAAAAATATGTTAACAGCCCTGAAGCATTGTCAAATTGGAGTAGATTAACACAGTAAAAATTAATAAAAAACACATTAAGTACTAACTAACTACATATGGGAGGTATTCAGAGGGAAGTCTATGCTAATTTTCTATTAGAGAAATATACCAAAACACAACAAGAAGTTTTAAGAATTTAAACTGGAAGCGAGGCTGAGAGGATAAGTTAACATTTTTGTTTGATTTTCTTTTTTTAAATTGGAGAAATTCATAGAAGCATTTAAAAACAAACTTGCTGAAAACACTTAATGGTAACAAAATGAGTCCTGGGACTTTTATTAAAACAAATAGTACACAGTTAATCCTGTTAACACACAAGGTGAAATCCTATTTTATTAATGCCAGTCTGGTGCCCATGAAACTCTGGTTTCATTCCTGGTTTGTATAATTTGCGGTACCTCTGCAAAGTGTCCATGACTGATGGTACACTGCAGTCTGGAGCCTCAGTGACTCCAGACAAAACAAAAGGGTGCTCCCTGTCACCCATCAGAAAAGATTTTGGCCACCCTGCGTGAAATTAGAGGCAAAACCACATCCTTCCCAGCTTACACAGGAGTGCCACTAGAGGAAAGTCCTGTTTCAGCTCTGGTGTGAAGGACTGAGAGAAATTAAAACTTCAGGAGTCCTCCTGAAGCCTGCTGAGGTAGCAGAGGTGGTAACTTAAGGCATTACTCCACTGACAGTACTGTGGTACCTGGCACTGAACTGGCAGGGTAGACCTGGGACCTGAGCATTTGCACAAAAAAGGACCAATTTTATGGCTGATTTTATACTCTGCCAGGTTGCAAAAGCTCATGGTAAAGTTATTTTGGCTTAACCGGTTCCCATGCAGCAGCTGAGCCCTGCTATTGTTCATGTATTTTTAACAAAGACAAACTGGGTTATTTTACACGTTACCTTTTTCATGACACAGCCTTTGGGTACTTTGTAGGCTTTCTGCTATCCTCATGTTTAAGTGCAGAGGGGTAGTTTTTATCCAATGTGATTAACTCCTGAAGCATCTAGTGTTGTTCTGCCTTATCACACAGCAGCTCCCTATGTACAGACCACATTCAAAGCCATGTCAGCCCTGACTCTGGAGCAGGGTTCTGGCTAGTCTGGGCAAAGGACAACCAGAAGGCACTAGGAAAGTGGTATTTCTGCCCATTCTAATTTCCTTTCCTTTTCCTTCCCACACAAAAACCAAACAAAAAACTCCAAAATAAAACAAGAAACCTCCCACTGTTAACATAAATAGGTCTTCTGGGTTTTCTTTCTTTTCAGTCTTCCTTCTCCCCCATGCAAATACCTGAGTGAAGCCCCGTCTCTTGTGGGATGCCTTGAGTCAGCCTTCCCTAGCTCTTTCCAGGTTCTTATACAGGCTTTTGGCTGTTCCAGAAGGCTTGGTAGGTCATGGCTGAAAAATGATGCAACTTGTCCATTTCAGTGCTGACCACAAGTAAAGAGCAAACTGAAGTGGACAGGAACCACCCCATTTCCAATCAGCAACTCCTGGGGACAAGGAGGGGAAAGAAAAAGAAGCATTTCAGTTTGGAAACACACCTGTGTTTCTAAAATGAAATCAATTCAGGATTTGTTTCTTGGGAATTATTTTTAATTTTTTTTTATCTGACTCAGAACAAAACCAAAATTTTAAAATGTCTTGCAAATGAGAAGTTCTGGGTTTAACCAGTTTTTTTGTCCAAATTTGTGACTGGAGCTGTGTTGTCTGTAGCAGTTACTTGTTAGCAAGGGAATACACAAGGATGGGTTTCAGCAGTCCCACATTTCTTACTCAGAGAAGGTTTCTGTGGAGATCACTGGAAACATTGTCTGAGTGGGACAAGGGCAACTGTGCCCCAGTGCCAATGGGAGTATTATTTTTCAGTATAACAGAAACAGACTAAAATATGACGGAGGTGTGGAAAGAATATAATGATTAGGCAACATGGGAAACCAAAATTTTTTAAAAAACCCTTATATTAAACGTCCTTGCTATTTTTTTTCTTGGTTACATTATGCATCAGGCAGAAAAAGGAGAAGAAAATATTTAATCTAAGTGTCTGTGCTTGTAGGTACGTGGAATGGAAATACTAAAGTGGCTATCAAGACCCTGAAGCCTGGCACCATGTCTCCAGAATCCTTCTTAGAGGAAGCCCAAATCATGAAGAAGCTAAAACATGACAAATTGGTCCAGCTTTATGCTGTGGTATCTGAAGAGCCTATCTACATTGTCACGGAGTACATGAGTAAAGGTGAAGCCAGAGCTGCTACGCTTGATAATATTTTTTCTTTATTGGTGCTCCTTGGGGATACAGAGGGAGGTGGATCAGGGTGCATGCAAGGAAGGAGAAAGGGAACAGGAAACTAAAGTCACCACTGGCTTCAGAAGAATTATGAATTCCACTATGAATTGGGCCCAAAACCTGATTTACAAAAAAAATCTGTACTGGCTGGGGGAGAGAGAAGTTGGTGCAGCCTAAGTGTTTCCAGCTGCATCAGCATCTAAACTTCCCTGACAAGTGATTTGCATTTTCTAGGTTTGATGACACTACATGCTGCTTCCCCAGCTTGTCCTGGCATCAGAGAGTTCTTATGGCATCTTCTTTCAGCATTTACTTGTTGGCCTAGGATTTCTGTTTCTTTGTTTAGCCAGTCCTGAACTCTGTCACTGCACCTCATTCTCAGATCACAGTTCACTTTCAGTCCACCCCATTTATCATCTTAATAAATAATTGGCACATATTATTCTTCCCCTCCTTTTTTCCTTCACTTTCCCCTTTTCCCCTCTCTTTTCCTTGAGCTACTTAGCTGGTAACAATGTAGTAAAATGAGAAAAAGAAAACGTTTTGCTCCGTCAGATTTCCAGCAGGGGCGCTGAGAGCAGAGCAAAAGATCTGCTTGTTTTGGAAAAGCAAATGAACCAAATAGGAAACATAAGTTCTCATAGGGAAGTTTCATTGTACATTGGAGGATACACTTTGAAATTTTAAGTGCATTCTTTCAGTCTATTTGGAGTTGATTTTTATTTTCCTGGCAGGTGCTTGCCCACCTCCCTCCTCAGAGGCATCCAAGCCCTGACTAACTCACACTTTAATCATAAGTCTCAGTGACAAGCATATGCTTTTTCCCTTTAAAAAGAAAGACTTTTCAAAACCCTTCTGAAGTATGTGGTTTATTTTGGCTTACTTTACTGGTTTGTACTGTAACATTTTACATCTTTGGATCTGAGCTTGAGGCTGATGATTTATCAAGGGAGAAACGCCTAATCATCTGTCTTTTTTCTTTATTTATTAAACCAATTCACTGACTTTATTTAAAGGAGACTGCCACACTTCTCTGTTCAAGTACAAGATTAGGACAGAAGCTGTAACATTCTAGGCTCTTTTCTTAAAGCAATAGGGTACTTTCTTGTTTTCGCTTGCCCAGGAAAGCAATGTTCTTATAGCTTTTGCTAAATTTGCTTTCATTTAATCTCTTCCTTGTCTTCCAAAATTAATGATTCTTGCTGCATTTAGTTCTGGGTTACCTAGAGGAGGAGCACTACTAATTTCTAAGTTACAATAGCCTTTGCTAATGCTATCCCCCTTGGGCTCACCAGGCTCCAGGCTGACCTTTCTTTTGGAGCAGGTTGAGCTGGGATCTGACTTCTTCCATAACTTGTGTGGCTTGGAACTGAGCTGCTACTTTGCAGCTAGCTGAGGCCTTTAGAGAGCAGCAGGTATGTAGTTTTAAAGAGCACTGGAAAAGTTAAGAAAGATCAGCTTTCCCAGTAATGGTCAAGAAAATTTAAAACAATGTTGTTTCTTTTCCCTGCAACTCTCATTGTACTAGTGGCACATTCTTCTGCAAGCCAGCCTTAAAGAGTGAAGCGAGTACAATAGGAGAATTCGAAGATATTATGGGGTTTTGTGAACCTGTCCCTTGAACTCGAAACATTGCTGTCTTTAATATTGCACATATTGCTCCACCTCCATTCTGACGAGTTGTTTTCCTAACATCTCTGTTGTGTCAACTCTGCGTTCGCAGGGAGTTTGCTAGATTTCTTAAAGGATGGAGAAGGAAGAGCTTTGAAGTTACCGAATTTGGTGGACATGGCGGCCCAGGTCTGTCTTCAGAGTGTTGAGCACTGAGCTGTACATGTTTTATAGCCCACGTATGTACTGAATTAATTTTAAATGCACCACTTGTGTTTCGTGCTGCTCTCAGGTGGCCGCGGGAATGGCGTACATCGAGCGGATGAATTACATACACAGAGATCTGCGGTCTGCAAACATCTTGGTGGGCAACGGCCTAATATGTAAGATTGCCGACTTTGGATTGGCAAGACTGATTGAAGACAACGAATACACAGCCAGACAAGGTAAATGCAGCAGCAGGTGTAGCACTGAGTGTCATTCTTGTTACAGGGAAAGCGTGGAACATGGTTTTGAAAAGCTCTCTCTCCTGTGCTTCGGGGCTGCTTTCAGTAAATCCTGAACTCATGTTAACTTCTAGTCAGAAGTTCACTGCTGAATGCACATCCTAAAGAGAATGTCTTACTTCATTATCTTTTCTTTGAAAACCAAAATGAAACAAAGGTGATGATGGGAACACAGCTGGAAGTGACAGCAAACACAAGATCTTCATGGTGCCATAGCAAAGAGGATATTTTACTTACTGGCTATGAGAGTCTGAATGTGATAATCCAGAAAAGTTTATGTAAGGTATTTCTTTCGTAGTGTACTTCCTAGTATTTACTAACCACTATTATGACTCCTGTGCTATTCTTACTTTATTTCAGACAGATCAAAGAGTTGTGCCTCTGTGCAATGAAGCTGTCTCTCTGAGCACTATGTTTTCTTCCTTTCTTCTTAAAATGTTGTTTTAATAGAAATGTCATTTCCCAGTGCCACACAGGATGCTGGGCACAGATGACCACTGATACACTATAGGAATGTATCAAAGAGTTTTGTAGTTTTTTTCTAAAAGCATGTGTGTTCAGACTGAGCCATGACACAGGCTCTTTGTAGTTATTCTTTACAAGTCATGCTTAGTTGTTAGATGTTGGTCCAAGCTTCAGAGCTACAGTTGTGTTCTCTTTCTGCTGGCAGTACTTTGGTAGTGCTTGCTCAATATGTGTCGGTAAACACCACTCCATCCTTTCAGTGCCAAAGCCGAGGAGGGTCCCGTTAAACCCTGTTGTACATCACCAGAAAGGACAGGCCAGCTAAGTTCTTCATAACCTGCATTTACTCCCTCCTCTTGTGAGTTTCTTTTCTTGAGCAAGGTCCCTGTTTCATCAGGGACCCTGTCCTTAATTCTTAGGAAACAGCTGACCTCTTTCTGTAACTTTTTCTCCAAGTGTTGACAGAAGGAGACAGAGAGTTTCCAGCATGCCTTGCCCTGGCCAGGGAGCAGCAGCAGCTTTCAAGCTGTTCTCACCCCTCTGAACTGCTGTCAGCAGTACCCAGTCACAGGGATGTGGACCACAGGCTACATCCACCCTAAAAGGTGCCTGCTTCACATTCAGAGAGCAAGGGCTGATTATTTTGGTGGGACTCTTGAAGAACCCATGGTAGATACTAATGCAGAGCCTTAACCACTATTGATTTCAGCCTGAGGGTGGAAATTGCTTCTTGCTAGAAAAAAATAGGCTTGTGTCATTCTCTCCAGAGCAATAAGAGTGTCTGGAGAGGTTCTGGTAGACAGAAAGCTGCCAGCTTGCTGTTCCCCTGTGTAAAACAAGAGTTTTCCCTGAACAAGGCAGGCAGGTCCAGTCTGCAAAATGGCTTTGAAACAGTGTCCTATATTATCTCAAATTCTGCCTGGTTTGCTGCCATGTCTTTTGCTCCCTTTGGAAACCACCCAGTGTATAGTTTTACATGACTAATTATTTGTTTTCATAGACAAGTATGTGACCTACTTCTGGCCAAATCTCTTCAGGCTCCTGATCCCTAGGAAATCCTATTATGACCTGTTTGCCTCCCAGTTTAAATCTCTCAGAACAGTTTTGCTCTCTTCACATGTTTAAAAAGCTGTGAAAACCTGCCTGACTGATATTGAGAAGTTTAGATTTTTAAATAAAAATCACTAGATTTGGGGTGGGGAAGCTTTGAGAAAAGTATAACATCAGGCCTGGCAGGGAAAGGGAGCATAGCCATGGGTATCTCCTGCCCTTCTTTCATGACAGCAACCACTTGTATTGAGGAAAAAGTTTCTGGGAAGGGAGAATTAGTTTGGCTTTTAAAATGCGTTGTTGATGATCTGGAGATCTGAGTCATGTTTGCCTGGCTTCATCTCCTGGTGCAAGAATGGAGAAGTCACCCGTCCTTCCCATACTTGAGGGTAATGGACAATACTTCCTTGCCCTGACCCTCAGAGTCAGGCTGAAGTACTTCAGAGCTATAGAATTCCTTAAAAGAGAGACCAAAGAGCTGTAACCACAGGCATCATGTAGAAAGGTTTTCCTACTTTCACTAATATATTCTGTCCCTTTCTTAAGGTGTAGCTTGTTCTAGGAAGGGGTGCTTTTTTGACCAAGTAACACACACTCAATTTACATTACATTGCAATTAACCTGGCTTCCAAGCCAGGCTGAGCCTAAGACGTTTAATTTATTGAGGGAGAAACATGGTTTCTAATGCACCAAGGGATTTTTTTTTTTCAACTGGAATTCAGTTCTGGCTTGTTAATTAAGCTTCAGTTTGAGCAAGGCTTGTTGGAGACCACAGTATCAGGAGGAAATGGTTGCCTCTACATGTTTCCCATGACCTATTACTTCAGCCTCCAAGGGGATGCATCTGGGGACTGCTCTGTTTATCTAGCTGACTACTGCTTCAGTGGGAATTTTGACATAGGAGGAAAGCTTGGCCAGCAGAGGGGAGGGGAATGGGGAGCGCTCCAGACTGGCAGCTCCTGTGGGAGAAAGGAAATGTTTTTCCTTGCAAAATCTGAAGATTAAAGTCTCTGGTCACTCTCTCCTCAGCAGTCATCCTTCTTTTGGCTTAAGTGTGTTAGTACAGAGCTCGTTGTTGGCATGGGGAAGAGGTGGTTTTCTCCAGTTTCGCTTGATCTCCTACTCCCTTCCCCCACTGTCACTTTTGTCTCTGATTAAATATTTTGAAAGGAAACAGATGGGGATGCTTTGAGCCCCAGCAGGCCAGAGTGCAGGATTCCTGAACCTTTGTGGGTATTACTTAGCCTGGTGGTAATGTTTTACTGACTGGTTTATTTTCTTTTGGGTTTGAACAAAGGAGGCCTGACTGCTTCTGATTTATGAGAGGTAAATAAAAAGCAGTTTGTTGTCTGCACTGCCATTTCTCAGCAATTGTCGGGAAGGAAAGAGATGGTCATGCCACTAATGATTTAAAGTGTGTGACTAGCAGCTATAGACTGCCATTAAATAATACAGAAAAAAGGTTCTTGGCTTATAATGAGCATTTGGCTCCTCTTGCTTTTAGAGGAAGTGAGTAATCAAAGGGGAAAAACATGCCTGTTTAGAGTGACACCCATTTCAAAGGCTGCCCTGGTGGACTGTATTGCAGCCTGCCCCATTGAGGCTTGCTTCTTTTGGCTCTTGCGGTTGCAACATCTTCCCCACACACACACACAGTGTCAGGCATTGAGTCTTGCTTCCTTCCACTGATGATGATGCGTATGTCAGCCCTGTAAGGCAAGACTTAAAACTTCTGGTATCCTACAGGACAAAGAGAAACTTCCCATCACCTCCAGCAAAAGATTTCCCACGCAGTTCTGCTACCCTTACACTGATACAGTTCACAATTACTTGGAGTTTTGGCCGAACACATGGCATTTTTGTGGAGAGTGCCAGTGCTCCACAGAGTGGCTGGGTTAGAGTTGTTACTACTCTAAGCAGTAGCAGCTGATAGAAATTTTAAATTGCCTTAATAAAAAAAAAGTGCAGAGAATATTTTCCAGGCCATGTTTCTACTGCACACACTAGCGGTACTTGCAGTAGTGCCACTCCAAGCACACATGAAACAGTAAGGATCTTTCTGATGCCTTCCAGACGAGTCAGAGCTATTTTGGGAGCTCTAGTACGTGTTTGTAAACTCTCAGATCATTTCTGCCTCCTTAACACTTGGAAATAACTCCTTCCTGCCCTGCTTCTTAGTTTGATTTCCTAGAAATAGGCAGGGGGGTTTCCCCCCTTCCAGCTCTCTCCAGTCCCTTTGCAGGGACTTGTTCACCAGCTGATCAGACCTGTTTTGTTTGTGAGTGACGGTACTGCAGGCTTGTAGCATCCAGGGCTTTGTTCTCGCTCTTTACCTGCCGTTCCCTGAGCCAGCCCAGGAGCGGACAGGAGAAGGGACTCCTGGTTCTCAGCCAGCAGGGTCCCGGAGGGGATCAGCGATCCACTCCTGCAGAGGTGCCATCTTCCCGGAGAGAAGAAGCGCGGCCAGGTCAAGAGGGAGGGTGAGGGGAAGCGGGGGTGCAGGCAGAGCCAGGGGGGTGTTTAGACCCGCAGTCCCGCCCTTCGCCCCCCACTTCCTGGGGCAGGATCCGCCTGCGGAGCCTGCTCCTCATCGCTGATGTTTGCCAGGCTTGTAATTTCACGTTTGTTCTCACAGCACAAAAGATGTAATTGCACAGCCCCTCCCACACGGCACTCACCATCGCCTGCCGGGATTGACTCGTTTCCTGTTTCATGCTTGCTTCAGCACTTCGTTTTTACCTTTTGCGGCTTTCCCTTTCCAGCCCCAGAAGCAATTCAACACCACGCTGCATTCCCTGGTCGTTAACGCAAGAGTTCTCCGAGTTTTTGGGTCTTAGAGCTTGGAGTCCTGCATTGGGTTTGGTTTTAAGGTACAAGAGGTAGCAGCTTTGTAGCATTTCCAGAAACAGGATCATTATGAAGCTGGCAGTGGCTCTGGGGCATGAATTTCAGAGGTTTCTGCTTCGTCAAGATTTAGATCTGAAAAGAAACCAAAGCTCTGAGGGATTTTGACTTGCCTCAGAAGAAACCATGCTGAGAGTTGTATCTCAAGGTCACTCAATCATCCCAACCCCCTCTGCTCCTTCTCATCACATGACGTGCTTATAGCCAGCAAAGAATTGAAGCAGGGCCATGGATTGATTTTTCCCAAGGAAATCCTCCTGGGAGATAACCTGTGTGAATGCCTGGGCAGAGCTGGGCAGAGGTCCCAAGAACAGGGCTGAGCCTCACAAAAATCCTCAAGGCTGGCTGCTTCAGCCATAAATTGTATCAGCAGCTTTGGTTTCATGTGGTTACAAGCAGTGCAGAAACCCAAAAAAGGTTTTCCCCAGGCTGAAACGTTGCAAAAAAAAAAAAGGGGGGGGGGGGGACTGAGATAAAAGCTGTAGATTAGTACCTTGTTTTGGGCAAAGACAGGCTATCGTGACCTGATGAATGCAGTGTGCTGTTGGTTTTTATGCATGAGGTTACGGATGTGATCATTAGTAATAAAACAGGTTCCAGGAAAAAAAAAAGAGAGAAATCCCTGCCCCCACTGATGCAAAATCTGCCTTCAAAGTAGGAGATGGGCTGCCTTGTCAGCTGGGGTAATTTGGCTTATCAGATTTATTAACATGCCTGTCAGTAATACACATTTTATCTGATGCTGTGATTTGTTTGCAGCACAAAGTCAGCTTGTTTAATAAGCTTCTGAGGCCTGAGCAGAGGGAGGTGGTGGGGTTTTTAATCAGTATGGTGGGGAGAGAGCAAGCATGGGAGCTGTGTGTCCATCAGAAGCCGCACACAGCATCCAGCCTGTGCTAACTCTCCATGTAGCTACAGCAAGCAGGAGTCTTCGGGGCAGTGCCTAACATGTTTGGGAATGTTTGTGCTTCCATAGCAGTGCACTGTCCCTGTCTCCAGTGGCAGGCATTGAATGAGAGGGAGCACCTTGAAGGGATCCCTGTTAGACAAACACACACCCCCATTCACACAAGCGGTGTGTGATCTCCTTGTGTTGTGGCAGTGTATGTGTTGTACCTGCAGGTGACCAGCATGGTGTGTCCTCACTGATCTCTGCTCTGCCTTCACTGACAGCTCTGCCATACTGGATTGCAGACTCTCTTGGACCATCTAGCTTCCAACATGTGTTGCACGGCCAGAAAACCATGAGGCCAGGCTCTGGTAGCAAGCTCTCTGCCAATCTTGCATTTTTCTCCTCCCCATGTACCACTCCAAATCTGTCATCTATCAGGAAATACTGCACAAACTGCAGAACGTGATTTTTTATATTAGTTGCTTTAGACAGAGAATCATCCGCAGCAGGGGAAACATAGAGAAGTAATGAATAGCTGTCCTGTCATTAGAAGATCCACAGCACAGACCATTTGTCTTTCCAGCAGTGCACATCACACTCCAGTGAGGATTGTACTGCTCTAGCACTCAGGAAAAGGGATGTTCAGGAATTTATCCCCCTTCTCAGGGACTTACCTTGCTTCTTATCTTCCTGTGGTTTGACAACACACCACATACTCATCTCCCAGTGCCATGCCACACTGGCAGTAGGTTGAGGAAGACAAAAATACCGAGGGAGTTGGCCACAAAGGAGTCTGAAGAGACTTCCTTCCTCCAAAGGTGAGTTCTAGGTGGTTGCTACCTTTGGATCCGAGTATGAAGCACAAGAGAATTACAGCAGATTTGGCTAAGCTTCTCAGAAAAACACAGCTGATTAAAGAAAAAGAAAATTGTTGGGTAAAATGTGTGCAGCATGTGAACAAGCAAACTCCCCTGCATGACCATCTGACACAGCACCAGCCAATGTCCAAAGCTCCAGGCTCCTGGCCAGCCTGGAGCTGTTCCTTCATTCAGCTGGCACGGGGCATGTATACTGTCTGGGCTGCACATAGGAGAGAGCAGAGGGATGCTGGCCCTCATGCTCAGGGCTGCCTGCACGGGCCCATCTAAAGGCATGCTCTGCCGGCCTAGGGAACCTGACCACCACATACACACAGCTCACAGTTTTTCCAGGGATTGACACAGGTTGTACAGCCCCAGGATCTGCAGCAGCTGGAGCAGCCAGTTGCCAACCCCACATGGCTGCTGGTGCTGCTGAAGCAGGGCCAGCTTCCAGGGCAGAGGCTCAAGGGGTGGCAGCTGCTGCTGCAGAGGACTCACACATCACAGCCAAGGCAAAAAGAGAAGATGAAGTTCTGCAAATTTTGAGTCTTGTAAACTGAGATTGGTCACGCAAAGAAGTGTAAGTGAGGGAGATTGAGACCAAAGCCAGGCACCCAAATTTTGGTTCCTGCCCACATATCAACTAATGAAAATATGTAAGAGACAGACTTTAAAAAGTCCTCCGGCACCTTTGCAAATTTAACCAGTGATGTGCTGATGCTTAATCAGACTGAAGTTCCTGACTTCAGGCAATAGGGATTTGAAACTTTCTCTTGCATCTTTTCATCCTTTAGCAGGCCTTATTTGAGCAACTGCAATTTTCCCTAGGAAAAATATGTATTTTTTTGTAATTACTAGTCTCTCTTAGGATCATTTACATGTAGAGCAGAAAAAAATTTAGCACATCAAAGTTTTACTAAGTAAGGAGATGAGAAATTACCATGTTTACTTTGTACTCTAAGTCACCTCAGATGGGGGTGTATGGCAGAAGATACAGGACATTGAGCACTGGATGTGATGGCAGAACAGTGCCGACAGGGAACTCTTAAACAGTGCCATAAGTTCACTCCCCAAGAGTGATTGGTCCACGTTGCTACATTTTCACACTTCTCCTGAAAGCAAAGGTAACTTTTATGAGAGGGTGATGTGAAGTCAAAGTCAGTCTGCTTCCAAATTCAAGAGTGTTGGTCACTAGGGATCAGCAATAAGCAATACAAGTCTTTTGCCTGTATGTTAATACAAGGCACCAGGGAAATGTCTGCATGTTTTTTCCTACACACTATGAGTTAATTATTACCACAAGACTTTTCTTTAAAGTCATACTGAAAATATTTTCCCTAAGAAAACAGTCAATGTTTGGAAAAGCAAATAAATCAGTGTTTAAAGGCTTGTTATCTTACTATCCTTACTGCAACTGGCTCCTGCAAGCTCTGATGATGGATGAGCACATTAGAACTGCACATATTTAAGGCTCTACCGGCTTCTCAATGCCAGGAGCTTAAAGCACACTGTCAAGCTATAAATCACAGGCCAAAGTTGTGCCTTGACGTCAAGCACTCCAAGCAACTCGAATGGCAGTATTATTTTAAAGTCCTTACATGTTTCTAATGAAATGTTAGATTTGCTTTTAATTTGTTTTCACCATGTTTGTTTGCATTTTGCTCAGCTTGAGCAGGCAAACTGGGAGGGACATATCCAGTATATCTCAGTTCTGCTTATACCTGCTAACAGTGTTTGACTTGAAAACATTGCAGGGAAATGTTAATTTAAAACACTTTAAGAGAAATTCTATCTATTATATTTGGATTATTTGTTTTTAAAACTGGGTTGGTTTTTTTTCATTTTATAAAACTTCAAACTTGAGTTAAAATCTCTTATCCTTCTCTTGGGATGTGGGACAAACTGACCCCTTCCCTGCTTAGTCTTTCCTGATGCCCTACACGTTTTGCCTGCCTGTCCCCTCTGACTGTACTCCGTGGAGCTGTGGGCTAACACTTGTCTGCCGCTCCTTCACCTGCACATGTTGCAGAACACAACAGTCACCTGTGAAGTGGTACTTTGTTTCTGTCTTTGTTCTGGCTAAGACTCATGTATTCTCTCTTTAGGTGCAAAATTTCCCATTAAATGGACTGCGCCAGAAGCGGCACTGTATGGAAGGTTCACAATAAAGTCAGATGTGTGGTCTTTTGGGATCCTACTGACAGAGCTGGTAACAAAAGGGAGAGTGCCATACCCAGGTAAGAAAAATGTCCTGCTTCACCTGGAAAAAGGAGTGGGAATGGACCATATGTTTAAGCTGGAATGTTTATTTATATTCACTGAGCTCAAAGGAGAAAGGCTATAATGTGTAAGTTTTGTGTATGCTTGAAAACAGTTCTGACTCAAAGCTGCTTTGTGACTGTCATGATAAAAATGACAAGGGAACAATTCAACATATTCATTTCTAATGCTTTAATTGTGCTCAATTCAATTAATATAATTTCTAGACAACTAATGAAAGCAGTTTTAAATTACTATATTCTGGAGCAAATAGCTCTCCATAGCATTGCATTTACTCTAAGATACCAACAGTTAAACTCCCACAGAGGCCTTACTGAGTTTATTCTGTCAGTCTGGTTCACCACAAGGTTTGATGACTGTCTGAATGTCTGGTATTATCAAATCTCCTTTTCATAAACTCTTAAATTTCAATCTTTGCTTTTGAGATGGATGGAAAGAGAAGAAAATAGTTCTGTAATGTGCAGACCAGAGCTCATGGCAAGGTCACAGCAGGGCCAGATTCTCTGCGTGGGGTACTGGAGGCCCCCTGTTGAAACCCTGCCAAGTGTCCAATGGATTAAGATTTGTAGGAGGGGGTGATTAGATCTGCCTATGCAGAAAGAGCTTTTCATTCTGTTGCCCCCCTGAAGATTGTAGGCATTCAGGTGAAGAGGAAAGGGGTGAAAGGCATGCATTAAAAGAATTTAATCCCTTCTTTTTCTCATCAACACAGATATTAACAGAAGGGATGCTCTACATTTAAAGGTGCATCTAGCTGCATTTTTATTCTTTTATTAAAAAAAAAAAAATCTCTAAATGCTTAACAGTCTGACTGTGTGCACTGCAGCTGATTTAATGGAAAGTGCTCTACAGCAGTTTCAAGTTTCCAATCTGTGCTGTGATCAAGCAGTCAGATCCATATATCAAACTGCGCAGGAGAAGTGTCAGGGTGGAGTTCTGTTCATCCTGTGGTGTCTCACACCACTTCAGAAGCTTGAACTCAGCCAGACTAATCTTCCACACTTTTACCAGGAATTTCAAGCTTGCTAGCACCTAGCAGTCAGTAGCTGATATTTGAGAAGAGAATATGGGGACTGGAAGGCATTTCATGATCAGCAGTGAACTTTGGCATGATTAACAGGGAGCAGTTTAGCAAAGGTGTGGCTGTGACAACTGAATGAGGTGGCAGAAAATCTGATGGCATGTTTCTGTGGGATTGATGAGTCCCTCTGCCCAGCACTTGCCCGTGTGGGGTGTTGCCTCCAGTCAAAGCAGCTGTGTCTCCAGTCAGCACAAAGGTCTTCCTGCCATAAGGATTCCTGGTAGTGGTCTGGGAAAGTTATGATTTTTGCAGGTTTATTGAGGGTTAAATGCAGACATGGCATGGCGTGCAGAGGTCAAAGACAGAAAAAAGATGTGTAAGATTTAGTTGATGCAGTGTTGCTCCCAGAGGGTGGGCAATGTTCCTGACTGGGCTGCAGGAATTCTCTAGTCACTGCCAGCAGAGCAGGTGCACAGGGGCTGTCACCAGCCAGGGCAGAGTTAGAGTGAAAATACCATTCCGTGCAAAAACAACCATCTAAGCCCTATGTTTACTCACAAGTCTGTAACCAAACACCGTGTTGGCCATGGCTGCAGAGGATGTCTGCACTTCATAAATGTTCCTTTCTCTCCCCAAAGGAGAGAGAGTCCACAGCACGTGCGTTTAAGTGCTTGCAATATATAACTTCTTGTAGGAGTCATGACAGTAATCTCAGGCATGGGCTGTGTCCTGAAACTCTGGACAGTTTTATTACATGGCAGCTTGAACACATCAAAGACAACCAGCGGCATCTCTCCTCTTTCAGCACCATCCTACACCTTCATCCCTCACTACATCAAGCCTCACTACATGCCGAAAGTCCTTCTGGCTCACTCTCCTCCACCTGCACTAGGAAGACACCAAGTAGCTGGAAGCAATTTTTCGTGTGTTACATATCACAGAGTCAGCAATTTTCTGGGCATGTACTGCCTTGGTTACACCCTGCCCGTGCTCTATGCCAGGGCCCTTCCTCCCCACCAGGACTCCCCTACTGCTCATCTGGGAGGCCTTAACCATTCTCATGGCCACCATCACTCCCCTCTGCCAGTTTAACCTAAGGGCAGCCTCCATCTTACATTGGAATGCCCAAAGTCTTTACAGATTTCAGTCCAGTCTCATTCCCCAGATCCTAACTGGGAAAGCTTTTATAGGCTGAGGCAGCAGTGGAGAGGAACTGGGGCCTTCTCAGAAGGATCTGTCTTTGCAAGTGGAGTGAAAAGAGAGCTTGGACTTCCCAAGGTGACAGAGGCCTCCTGAGCTCCTTAGAAAAGACTCTCTTTTCCCCTGACACAGAAAGGGCAACCTATCTCCTGCTTCATGCTGGGAAGAGAAAGGACCTTGTGAAAGACAAAGTTTCATGAATACATGTCCCTGTCTGAGATAGGGAGTATCAGATGCACCCATAGGGCTTTTCCTGCTGTCACAGCATGGCTTGCACAAGGAGGAAAAAGGGGATTTCAATAACCCTGAGAGGCAAGACTCAGCCCTCTTCACGCAAGCAGACAACCCGTAGGTGAGAGAATGCAGTCTCTTGGCACTGCCAGCCACTTTGGCACCCAAGATGTGACACTGAAAAGTGTCAACCTTGAAAGAAAGAGGATCATGGAACTGTCTTTCTGCTGTAATATCCAGTTTCTGAAATAGTTGTGGGCATGTTGTCCTGATGTTCCTGCTTACAGCTTGTAGCAGGCTGGGGGAAGTGGAGAGAGGCCGTCAGACAAAGGGATTGCTCTCTCGCTTGACAAGCTCTTAATGCCTGGAGTGATGATTTACAGCACACATCCCAGTCCTGGGGTGGTACCCATGCCTGCAGGACACCATACCTCATGCCTTCTGATGTCTGGAACCAGGCATTGTTTTAAGCTTGTGCAGAAAGAGAGAGAAGCACAATGAGTAGGACAGAGGAGGAAGGCAGGCAGTTTACAGGAGGGAAACAGACTGAGTGGGACAGAACTTGGCATTCTTCGTCCCACAGATTTCAACCAGTTCCTGTCCCGATGCCCCATTTTGGAAGAGAGGCTGGTGCGGTGGTGAGATATGTGAGCAGTAAAGATTTTGCTGGTGGAGATGAAGATCAGGCTAGAGTTCATAATCAAGCCTTGCCCTAGACCTAATAGCTACCACAAGCAAGACCAACTTTTTGACAGGTGTCCTCCTGTTCAGACTTCAACCAAGCCTGCTTCTCTATCAGTGATCATAATGGGCCACCATGAGCACTCATTTATGTGCTTTTTTATGCTTTCTTATTCTTCTCACAAGGCAGCTGACTGAAATAAGCAACTTTCACAGTCTTTCTGGACATTGAGGTTCTATTTCCACTATTACAATGGAGAAATAAAAAATAGATAGGGCCAGAGGAAGAGCCAAGCTGAAGAAATACTCTACTTAGTGGACCTTTTTCAGTGTCAGTTTCTTTTCTGTTTGACAAATGCCGTTCCCCAGCAGTAGTTGGAGAATTTGTGGGTTTTTAACGTGCTGCCTTTTGGACAGACAAAAATCTCAGCCACGCCAAACAAGCACCTCTGACTTTGCCCCTTCTGCTTTCTGCTGCACTTGTCACATCAAGACCATTTTCATGTTAAGTCTAGTGTGACAGCCACCACGAAGCTATCCACATTGCTGCCTCTGGCCAGGCAGGTCCTGGAGTCTGGGCTCCAAGCAGCCCTGAAGCCTTTGGGCAGCTGTATTCAGCCCCCTCATCCCTGGGGGAAGTAGGGCCACGAGTGCCAGAGAGTGTGTGGTACCCAAGGCTGGGGCCAAGTACATATCAGTGAGCCAGCATAGGTGGGTTTAGCACCATTGTGGATGATAGATAAGAGGTTGAGAAAGATTTGTACTCACCACATAGGATAGATAAGGTCAGGTGAGTTTATTTGTAAGCAAGGAAGCTCAACTCACAAATGCTGTAGCTCAAAGCTGCATCTGTTCATCTGTTATACCAAGCAAATAATAACTTATTTTTAAAAAAAAAAAAAAAAGGCAAAAAACCAGATATTGATAGACTAGCTCTGAGGATGAGGAGATGTTGGGAGTTTTCAGGCTTTAATTTCTAAGCGAAGTGGCATTGGCTTCTGGATTTTTAGAACTTGTTACTGCTTTTCCATAGAAATAACTAGGTTTGCATTGCACTCTGTAAGAACAGCACTCAAAGGTTGTCTTCCCTTAGGAGCAGCTTTGCTGTTCCCTTGCTTGCACTGTATTATTTTGATCATTGGTGTGAAAGCACACAGTGAGTCTGGAAGGAGCATCATTCCCAGTCTGTGTATCAGGTTTGCATGGCCAAGCTTTTATAGTGGGGAGGTGCCTGAGAAGAGGCTGTGACCTTGTGGAAGGCCTGTGGAGAGAGGGGCCCCTGCTGGAGCAGCCTGTCCTTGAAGGACTGCACCCCATGGAGAGTGACCCACACTGCAGCTGTCTGGGGAGGACTGTTGCCCATGGGATAGGCTCATGCTGTAGAAGTTCATGGAGAACTGTCTCCTGTGTTGGGACCCCATGCTGGAGCAGAGGAAGGACTCCTCTCCCTGAGCTGCAGCCAAAACAACGTGTGATGAGCTGACCATAACCCCCACTCCTTGTCTCCCTGCACCACTGAGGGAGCAGCTAGAGCTAGGAAGGAGGAAGGCATGTGGATAAAGTGTTTTTAAGGTCTTGTTTTACTTCTCATTATCCTGCTCTGATTTTTTAGCAATAAATTCAGTTGATATCTCTAGTTCTAGCCTGTTTTGCCCATGACACTATTTAGTGAGTGGTCTATCCCAGTCCTTATCTCAACTCATGAACCCTTCATTGTATTTTCTCTTCCCTGTCCACCTGTGAAGTGAGAGAGGGGCTTTGGTGGGTGCTTGGCATCCAGCCAGGGTCAACCCACTACAGTCTAAGAGAAGAAAGAAAGAATAAAGTAGCCTAAAACAATCACTCTCCTCACTGGTCTTCACATGTTCCAAAGTAATCTGTATAGCTCATTAGTTCGGATGCAGGGACACTCCCTAGTTACAGTAATGTTTCCTGTCTTCTGGAAGAACAGCATTGCCCAGATCCGTGCTATTTGCACATCTGCTGTGCTCCATCTGATCAAGCTCCTATGAGCACACCAAAGTACTTTCCAGTGTTTTCTTTAGCCACAAATGGAAACTCCACATCCTCTTTTGTGTCACAGTAACTCTTAAAGTAACTCTTAAAGTCACTGTAACTTAAAGTTCCTACAACTTTTCTAGGAAAAGCCAAGCAGTATTGCGTTTCTCTCCCCAGTCTATATGGGCAGTAGATGTTTGTTGTACTGAGCATTAGAGTGGCCATATCCTGTGGCATCCTGAGATTACTGAAGGTTTCACTAATAAAGCTGGATGGTGGGAAATTATTTGATTTTTGGGAATAAAAAAGCTAATAGAAAAGTCATCTTTTGAAAATTGGACGTTTTCTTCTTGGTCCAAATCGTAATTCTAGAAAAATCATGAGCACAAGCTGATTTTTCATAGAATTCTAGATTGATAGAATAGTCTGAGTTGGAAGGGACCTCTTAAAGGTCATCTAGTCCAATCCTGCAATAAGCAGGGATATCTCAGGTTATCATTCAGGTAACCTGAATGTTCCTAGGGATGGGGCATCCATGACCACTCTGGGCAACCTGCTTCAGTGTTTTACCACCCTCATTGTAAAAAACCTTCTTTTCTTATACCTAATCCAAACTGAGTCTCCTTCAGTTTAAAACCATCACCCCTTGTCCTATTGCAACAGGTCCTGCTAACAGGCCCCCTTCAAGTACTGAAAGGCCACAATAATGTTTCCCCAGAGCCTTCTCTTCTCCAGGCTGAACAATCCCAATTTTCTCAGCCATTTCTCATTTCATAGCCCTTCTCTGGACTTGCTCCCAGAGGTCCATGTCCTTCCTGTGCTGGGTACCCCAGAGATGGATGCAGTGCTCCAGGTGGGGGTCTCACCAGAGAGGAGCAGAGGGGCAGAATCCCCCTCCATCACCCTGCTGGCCACGCTGCTTTGGATGCAGCCCAGGACATATTTGACTTTCTGGGCTCTGAGTGCTCATTGCCAGCTCATGCCCAGTGTCTCATCCACCAGCAGCCCCAAGTCCTTCTCAGCAGGGCTGCTCTCACTCTGTTCATTCCCCAACCTGGATTGATAACAGGGGTTGCCCCAACCCAGGTGGGATAGCTGTACCCAGCAAAAGAATATTGCTGAGTATTTTATTTCCCAGATTTAAGGATTTTAGGATAAACTTTTAAGGGGTCTGGAAGCATACTGCAAGCAGAATGTCATTTATTATTTACTAAGAGTAGAAACTCTTGGGTATTCATTAGGAGAGAGGAGTTGTACAGACTGCTCAGATATTCTCTCTGTGGTATTAAAAGTGCAGATATGACAGACTCCTGCTATCAAAAGAGAAACACTAAAACTTGCAGGATAAGGTAAGCAAGTCTATAGAATAGGTTTGTAAACATAAATAGGCCTTTTAAGAGGTAAAATGTATACCTGAAGCACTGCTATTTTTATATGTCTGACTAAAAATCCAATCGATTTAGAAATAAAAGTTTTTGAAACTCTGTTTTTAAATTAGCAATACATGTCAAAACCTACAGAATTCCTTTGGCAAATCCGTTCAGCCCTTGCTGGATGTATGAATTCCAGTGAGGAACATGATGATTATTTGGTTTCGTTTCATAGCTGAGTTTTACTGCAAGGGAAGGGAAAGGAGAAAGGAAAAGAAGGGCATTTTCCTGGATTAAACTATGATGAGAAAACCTGGCTTGACTCACTTTCCAGGGACAAAAAAAATGACTATGATTTCAGACAGTAATGTCTCTTTCATGTTCTTTTTTCTACCTTTTTTGTTAAACAAAGGGAAGTGAAGAGCTGTTTATGTTTTTCCTCCCCGTTCTGTCTCCTCAGGGTTTTTCTTCCAGCACACTGTTCGTTATTAGGTTTCAGAGTGTGTTTTGCAGCACTGAGTAAAGCACTGGATAAAAATACCAAGTATTTGATATCTTAGAACAACAAATCAGTTGGGAAGGAGCTTTTCTGCTGCTGTTGCTTCCATCCATGTTGTACTTAAGGATGTACTGCCAAAATAAAAGCAAAGAATGCAGTTTGTTAGTGGTTATGTATATATAACAGATGAGTTACTGGTAACTGTTATTTTCATAGCCTTTAATATGTAAGGGAAGCAAAGCACAGCAGAAATTCTCACCCCAAAACACAAGGTAATTCAGCTGAGTCAAAGACAAGGATATGAAAAAAGGTGCAGATTTTTGTTCAAAACACGAATTTATAAAAAAAATAATGAGAACACAATGCGAATAAAATGTGCATTTTTTTTTCTTGTAGTATCTTGAAAACAGCAAGGCCAGAAGGTTTGGGTTGATGCTGCCTTGGGTTTCTGATGACTAACAGACCAGTAGTGTTGTTCTGTAATCTAACGTAAATGAAAAAGTAAAGTATCTTTGGAAATATTCTTGCTGGATAGTGAGGAACATCCAAATGTTTGTTCAGTGTTCTGATTTGTTGTGAGCCTCGGTGACCTAACAACATCAGTGTGGAGTCAATAATACAGGAGAACCTTAACTCTATGCAGAATCTGATGTCTGCAGAGGATTGTTATTAGCCTATTTTCATCATTTTGAAGTCCTAACCATAGTCCTCTTTAGGTGCCTACAAAGTGTTTGCTCCTAGTTATAAACATCTAACACCAAAAATATGGTGGGTGGATGCAGCTGGTAAATAAAACACAAGAAACCAGTGCTGAAGTGTTGGTCTGCAGGTTAGGGAATACTGTAAATCAGTAATCCAACCTTTCTGTTTGCAATTATCCCTGCTAAAGGGAACGTTAAGGAGAGGCCTGTAGGAATATGAGACAGTTTTCTGGAGAGGTTCCTCCATGCACAACAGGCAGCAAAAGAAACAGTGTCCTACTTTTCCTTTCTCCTTTCCCTTCCCTCACAGTAAAACCCAGTACTCCTCATGTTTGAAAATGGGAGGTGCTGCAGTAAGCTAAGCAGAACCATGCCGTGACCAGGACATGGATAACTGAGAGCCTAAATATAAATACAAAGAGTAACTGGAGAGATCATGTCAGGGGTGGTTACAGTGACAGGCTAGGAATATGATCCTTGCCCAGATGCTGCAAATGGATATCAGTAGGAGGAAATTACCCTGACAAGATAAGAGGAAAAAAGGGGTTTGTAATCCTAACATGAGATGAGAATCTAGATGTGGATGGTCCAGAAAGGCTGTATTTTGCAGATGTTTCTTTCAATCTTTAATAATTATACACAGCCAGGGCATGAGGATACAGAGTAAAGACTAAATCCAAGGATACAACCAAGTCAGCAGCCTAAATGCTATGTAGTGTAAGGATTTTATTCCCTGTCACAGCTTAACCCCAGCCAGTAACTTAAATACCACACAGACACTTGCTCACTCCCACTGCCCATCCCTCCAACCCAAAGGTGGATGGGGAGGAGAATCAGAAAAAAGGTAAAACCTTTTCCTCTTATCTTGACAGGGTAATATCCTCCTGGTGATATCCTAGAGGTTGAGATAATAACAGTTTAATAACTGAAATAGAGTAAAATATAATAATAATTTTAATGGAAATCAAAAAGAGAGGCATATAAGCCAAGAAAAACAAATGATGCATAATACAGTTTCTCCCAGCTTCTTGTGCACCTCCTCACTGGCAAAGCACAGGAACTGAAAGGTCCTTGATGTAGGATAAATTCTACTTATCAACAACTAAAACATCAGTGTGCTATCAACATTATTCTCATACTAAATCCAAAACACAGCATTGTACCAGCTACTAGGAAGAAAGTTAACTCTATCCCAGCCAAAACCAAATGTTCCTACAAGTCAAAGTGTAGAAGAGATTTCTGTATCGAAGGTGATTGAATTATTCGTCACGAAAAAGTTTACAAAAAATACAAGGGTTTGGGTTCTGGAGGTGGGACAAGCAAATTTTTCAGAAGGACACCCTGAAAGAAGAAAGTGGAGGATTCCCAGGGGAGGATGGTGTCACAGAAGTCAGGAAGAGGATAAGCTAACAGAAAGTACAACATCAAGGTGCTGCTTTCTAGATTTGGTCATGGAGAAACTTAAGTGTCCCTGCTGGTTCTCCTGCAGAGCTGCTTGGCAAGACCTTCTAAGTCAGGAGAAGGAATCCTGCAGATATTTTTCAGTAGGGGACTGGGGCAGGGGAAGCACAAAGCTTGCAATCAGCATGCAGGCTTCCTCTGAAACACCTCTGCATGCCTGCAATGCCAGTCTTACCTGTGGTACTGTTAAAAAGAGAGTACTGGGAGAGAAAAGTCAACTAAAGCTGAGGGTGACTGCAGTTAATGTGTAGTGAAAAGCACTTCAGCAGAGGAATCAAGGGGTTACATAGAAAAGAAAAAATAGTAAAGGGCCTGGCCTGGCTCTCAGAGTCAAGCAAGATGAGTCATCATCCCTGGAGGTATTTAAAAGACTGTAGCTGTGGTGCTTAGGGACATGGTTTAGTGGTGGACTTGGCAATGTTAGGTTAACAGTTGGACTCAGTGATCTGAAGGGTCTTTTCCAACCTAAATGTTTCTATGATTCTGTGAAGGTAATACAGCTTCTTACTTTTTTCTTTTGAGAGAGAGAGAGTGCTATGGTTCTTTAGTGGAGATGTTTTGCTTGGCGTTTGACTTGTCTCGTGAGCAGCTTTGTTCTGTTTTGGTTTGGGATGGAACAGTCAAATGTGATAGAAACTGTACTAACCAGCGCAGATGGAGGGAGTGCAGGTCAGCAGCAATAAGCTTCTAGTCTGACATGGAAGAAAATGCTGCTGGACAACCGGGTAGTCGGGAGTAGCAGAGTTTCTCTTGAAGTTCCTGCAGCATGGCCCCACTGAATGCTTTCAGAAAGGCCCAGGCTCAGTGCAAGGGTTTCAAAAATTCATCTTAATTTCTAGAATTTTGAATTTTCCATTTTTTGTGATGCATTTGTTTTCCTTAAGTACATCACATAATACATTTCATGGCTCCTGCTGTCAGGGAGGGAAAGCACCAAATCCTGCCCACTGTGAATAAGCCAAGAGGGTAACCATGGGAGCAATGTTCTGCTTATTACTGGATCCTAAAACCCTCTACTGAGAAAGAAAATAATCCAAGTTACCTTGCAATGGATGAGGAGCTGAAACAGGACATCAGTGGGGTTTTGTTTCACTTGTCTTAACCAAAAGAAATTAGTATAAGTGAGCAAACCACATGTAGTGTAGATATAATAACACTTGGTTAATATTCCTGTAATTTATTGTGGATTTGTATGCCCTTTACAGGCATGAATAACCGTGAAGTCTTGGAGCAAGTAGAACGAGGTTATCGGATGCCATGTCCTCAGGACTGTCCCATCTCCTTGCATGAGCTTATGATTCACTGCTGGAAAAAAGACCCAGAGGAGCGTCCAACTTTTGAATATTTGCAGGGTTTTCTTGAAGACTACTTCACTGCAACAGAACCCCAGTACCAGCCCGGCGACAACCTGTAAATCCCTGGTTTCCAGACACTGTCATGAATTACCAGGTGTTCCTCAGCCCTGTCCCACCTGCTCCCCACCTTCCAGCTCTGTGATCGGCTTGTCCAGAGTGCAACATCTTCCAGCGCTGCAGTGCGCAGGAGGGGCTGAAGCTGAGAACTTCCACAGCCCTTGCCTATGACCACTTGTCCTAATAATCTGAATGTCCTGGATGAAAAGGAGAAAAACACTTGTTTTTTCTTAATCAAAGACTCCAAAACTGCATTGTATTGATGTTATGTAAACTGCAAAACCTCTGTTCATTGTAAATAGTAACTCAGTGCCAATAACTGATCCTAGTGCTTTCCTTTTTTTAAAATGCAAAACCTATGTGATTTTAACTAGTCTTCTCCTGATTCAACTAAAAGTATTATTTTCCAGAAGTGGCCTCTTTGTCTAAAACATTTTTTTTTCATGTTTTAACAAATAAAAAATCAGGACAGGTGTTTGGGTTTTTGCTTTTTTATATATAAAATATATATAATATATATACATACCTGTACATACAGTATATGGGTGCTATTGCAGAGGAGGCTCATTTGGAATTGAATGAATCCTGCTGCAGCTGTACCCAGAAAGCGATAATTTTACTGCAGACATGAAAACACTGGTGGGATTCTGAAAGCCAGTGATCTAATTTTTGGCTTTTGCCAAGCATGATTTTTTTAAATTGGATTGCACTTTTTGTTTATGATTATGTACCTGTAGATGGTTGTAACTTTGCTCTTTCAGGAATCACGTGCTGTATTTACAGTAATGTTTCCAATGTTTGACAAGTGTGTGATGATTTGTTCTTGAAATTAAACGAACATATTTAAAGCAAGAAAACTACACCATCACCGTTTGAACTGGAAAATTGAAACTGCAAGGACATCTTCTATCAAAACATGTATACTGAAATGTTTCAAAAAGATTTATTAAGCAGTGTAACCACATTCAGATGGTCTTAAAATCATAGCATTTTAGCCATGTCCCCCTGCTAAACTGTTGGTCATGCAACTAGGATTTTTCTGTTTTATGTGTAACATTTTTCCATGTAAAATAAGTGTGTTAAATGTCCTGTACTGCTAATGAAATTACTTTCTCTGTGTCTGCAAGTTCTCCAGTGGAATTACTATGCACTTCTTTACATTTCATGGGGGATGCACAGAACAAAGTATTACCTTTTCAGTTGTCTGTACCAGCCTTGAATTACTTACGTTTAACCAAAAAACACACAAAAAAATTCCTTTCTATTTCTATTGAGTTTTTAATACTGAGTTGCAAATTTTAAAGTCTTAATTACATTTTGTTATGGTTTATTTGCAAGTTTACATTTTAAAACTGTTTAACTTTCTTAATTTAGTAATTAAAAAAAAGAGCATTTTACATTTGGATAGTTGTTTTTTTGTGTAAACTGTGGAGCTAATGGTGGACGTGAGATTAAAAACTTTTCAAGAAGGGGCGTCATGCCGTTTAGGGCATCATATTTCATAGGAGTATGCAGACCAGTTACCTATGGGACATCATTCTCCAAATTATGAAGTCAATATGTTTTTAAACAGCTGGAGCTCAACTGTAAGGAAGATGGCTGAATGCATAGCTATTCTCTCATTTCTCTATTCTACAGCAGTTTGTTCTTTATTAGTTCTGTTGCATTTAACATGAATACCTTTACAAGTGTTGCAGGAAAAGCTTTTCTATGTCTTGTATTGCTGTTACTGCTTTAAAAGATTGCAGCCAACTAAGACTTCCTGAGAGTTGAAACTTTTTTTCTTTCAATTATTTAGTACTTAGATTGTGAATTCATATTCTGAAGATTCACACATTCTCTAAAGAGAACCTTTCTTCGTTTGTGAAAACTAACCCAGTAATGAATTGAGATTCAGAGAACAAATTGTCATCATTGTTTCAATATATTCTATACAAAACTTTGACTGAAAATCCTCTTGCAAAGGAGGCTTCCACACTTAGCCTTTCTCAAAGCGTGAATTTATATGGCAATGTTGCTTGTTACCAGATTTCCATGATAAATTGGTTAACGTTTTACATGTAGAGTCTATAAGTAATGTTATGTACATTATATATTCAATGTTGCTGTACCTGTAGCTGTGGAGTACTGAAGAGGCCATGATCCTTGTTGGACTTCTAGCTTCCTCTTAGTACTTACAAAGCAAGTCGTGGTCCTCTTTTTTTTTCCCACAGCTACCCCCCTGCCTTAAAATACCATCCATGGAACTGAGGACTCCATAGTAACTCAGCGGGCTGGCGAAGCCAAAATGTCACCTCCTCAGCCCAGAGCCTGGTGGCAAAGCAAGGCCATTCTGCCAAGTTCCTTAGCAGCCTTTGCTTTGCCACAAATTTAAGTGCAGTTTCCATCTGTAATGCGGGACGAGCCTAACACGTTAGTTTGCCTGTGTTTCTCATTGGAAGTAAGACTCAGATGGGGCATTGTTGGGGTCTTATGGCCTTTATTTCTGATTCTTGAGTTTGCTGTTTCTTGTATTGCATTCAGTCTCTGAGTACCATGTTGGTCTCTGCCAGATCTCTGCCTGCAGCTGGCTTGTGTGCAGACTGGTGCCACTGTCAAGTGGCAAATCCAGACCATTTCTCATCGGTAGCTCTTCTGCTTCTTTTTCTTAATGTTGGGAGTTTTGTTGTTTGGGTTTTTTAATCTCTCAAATAAAAACATTAGCAAAAAATTTAAACAAAGTTGTTAGCATTTTTGCTATAAATTAATAAAAACCTTTTCTTAAGCACTGTGTATACACCACAAATGGCTGTGTGGTGACTGTAAAGTAGAATTTGTGAGATTAAGAATCTTCTGGTCCTTCCAATAATTTTTTTATGTAAGGCTAAATAAATTCCATCCAGATAAAAACAATTGACCAAATGCTCCCCCCACCAGCCCACCTGACTCCCAACCAATCCACAGTGTGGTGGCTGAGTTCCAGAAGACGTCTTGTAGAAGACCTACCAGCAGCTGAAAGGGCTCCGTGGGGTGACACAGGCATTTCTAAGCCAAGTTTAATCCAAGACGCGTCCCAGGAAAAGTGACAGGTGGAAATGGGACACCACCGCAAAAGGGATGATTGGTATGATTATTATGTTTCTGTGAGAAGGCAATTATGTGAGAGTTGGTGGTCTTTGAAAAAGACAAAATTTGTCAAAGGCACTAACATGATATTCTTTGGCTTTTGTAAACAGTGCTCGACTTAGTTCTGGGTGACACTCTGGTTTTGATTTAATTCCCACTGTAGAAAAACAAAGTAAATACGAAACAGAAAAGTCATTAACTGCTAAAATTACAACAAGAATCACAAATGGAAAATCTGTCTCCAATATGAGTGTTTCTCCTGAAGCCTCTAGACTGGAAAGGACTACCTGCAGCCCAAGAAAGCAGATTGCTAAATGTACTTGACCTTGCCACATAACTTCAAGGTGAGTGGAAAGTTGCTCAAATTTATATTAACATGCACCATCCTTTTCTCAAGTGCTGCAATAAAAAATGCAGCATGCTAATGAATGCTACCATATTATACCCAAGGGGTTTAAGGGCTTTGCACGAAGCTGAGCCCAAGCATGCAAAAGCTATTAGGAGATATACAGTAGCTCCTCTTCTGAAGTGTAGACAATATTCATTCATCAAAGCAGCCTTTTCCTGTCTAGTGGTAAATTACCACCAGCAGTGCAGACAAAAGGATATTTATTTTCTCCAGTTGTGTCAGTGTGAGGGTCTGTCTGTCTTTCAAGAATAATTGAAGTCTGTTTGTAGCTCAGAAATTTCATTGTGTTCTGCAGTCTTGGAAAGCAGTGATTATAATTTCCTGTGACTCATACACTGGGATATTTTATCACTGAGAGGACTCTGTCAACTGGAGCAGCATTCCCTGCCATCTTAACTGAAGAAAGGGGCACTTTAGTTTCAGACTTTCCTGCACAGACCAAACCAGAACCTGTGTCCTTTCAGCAGAAAAGGAAAAGAAGCCCCTTGCTGGGATTGCCACTTGAGTAGGGTGCTAGTGTCTCCCTCTCAGTGCTTCTGAATTTCTCAGGAGAACTTCTGACAGCTAAAACCAGGTTGCTAAGGTTCATTTTGAATGTTAGAGAGGAAATGCTGGCTTCACTTTAGTCTGTGAGATATTTTCTGTTGACTTTTAAAACAGAGCCTGTTCTTGTGTGTGTGTACACTTATCTGTAACTCAAAAGAAAATTCACACATAAAACTATCTACACAAACATCAATCCATCTCCTTGTATTCCTCCCCCGTAGCTGAATGCTTAACAAAAATGTAAAACTGGGACATGAGTAGATTAGAGGATAAAATGTTGTTAACAACAAAAGAGCTGTTTTTTCTTCTTCTTTGTTTTCCTTCCTTTTTTTTTTCCCCCCTGCTGATTCCCACTACGTGAACCGTTGCAATCCCTATTCCCAGACCAGGAGAGGTGGTAGCTGCAAGCACTGCTGCTACAGCCCAGAGATGCTGTGGGTCTCTGGCTACTGCAAAGAGCAATCTGCAGCTGGTTTTAAAGTTGGGGAGAGAAAACATTTTTCCCAAGGGCATGGCTGCAGTTTGGTGCCTGCAGCAGGAGTGTGCAGGAGTGCTGAGAGAACTGCCCTCCCCGGAAAAGCAGGTCATTAGTTGGTAGGCACTGCATCACGTCATGGAGAGGCAGAGCCAAAGGTTGCAGCACCAGCTGTGTTTGCAGCACCAGCTGTGCTCACAGCGCCTGTGCTTCCTTGTGCCCAGGGATTTGGATGATGAGATTAGAGCAGGCTGAGGAGCACAAACTGCGGTTTCTGCTCCCAAATGTAAATATCTTCGCTGTTACAGCATAGAGGAAAATATGTATGTTCAAGATGGGGGGAAAAAATTACAGGATTGGTGTGGCCTGTGACTACAGGGCAAGTGTTGGTTCTGCCTGACCAGGCCAGATGGAAGTTTGATTGTTTGTTCCATTGTTGGGAATAACACGGCATTAAGCTCTGTGAATAGCTAAAAGGGCAAAGAGCAAAGAAATGAGATTATCCTCCTTCCCCTACAGCCAGGCTAGAGCTTGCCAAGGGCTATGGTTTGCTTTTTTGTGCATCAGCATTTGTTGCTGAGCTCCTGCACCCAAAGCCTTCCTCAGCTACCTATTGTCATAGCTTCACACAAAATTCCTGAGCTCTGTAATGGATTAATTCTAATCTGGAAAAAGAAAAAAGCATGCAGGGATGTTTTCTGACTGTTGGGGCTCAGCCTCATGCCAGAGGCCTGTCCATAAGCCTTGGTATCCCCTGTGCTTTATTCCCTGCTGCAGTTCAGGCTCTGGGCTGCCTCCCAGTCCCACAAGCTGCTGGATTTCCCTGACTAGAAGATGCTGCTCATATAGGAAGGGTTCCTGGTGTTGATTGTGGTGGTCCCAGCACACACCTCCCGGCACCACACAGAGCCAGGACCATCTCTGCTCCTGGGACAGGCTTCCAGGAGAGAGTGGCAATGCAGAAGGGGCCTGTGGCTTCCCTGGAGGCCCCTTGGACACCCAGAGCTGCCATGCTCTGCTGGCAGCAGCTCAGGCACGATTGCGTGGAGCTACTGACAGGTCTTAGGGTGACTTGGCCGGGGCTGTGTTGGTACAGCCCATAGTCCCACTTGACAATGGAGAAGCAGATGCTAATTCTTGCCCTCCTAAAAAAGCACAGGCAACGAGCCACATGGGGAACAGCTTTGTGTCCCAAACAGAGAGGACTGGGTATGTTTGATCACACAAGAGCTCAAGTGTTCCCTCAAATTCCCATGCCTCCCAAAAGCAGTGCAGCCGCCAGCTGAGCTTTGTCTATGACCTCATGTACATCCAGTGTATAAAACACATACCACATATTGAACATTTGCATATGTTACATGTCTTTTGTTCCACTTGGGTGGCCTTTTCCTCCCCTCCCCCCCACCTCCTGCCCCATTACTCATCCACGCAGCTCCCCTCACGTTATTCAGGATGTGTCATTCCTGAAGGACTACACATCCCGGTCTGGCGGAGAATGGGGGCTCTGTTAATTGTCAAATACTGAGTGGGTAATGATCAATGGGTGACTAATTGGAAGTAAGAGGGAATAAAATAGGTATTACTTCGCTTCTGCTCTTAATTAAGAGAATGCATAATGCTGTGGGGAAAATCTTAACAAATGGCAGGAGGGGTTTTTGTCATTATGTGGGGCTTAATTAGAAGCATTGCACAAGATAACATCCAGGTACTGTTTTCTTTCTTTTCAGGTGTCTCTCCAGGGTGTAACTGAAAAATGCCAAAGCAAGAGCCTTAAAATAAAGTAAGTGGAAAATATTTTCGCGAACATGTGCCTAGCAATGTAAACAGCAAGACATGGAAGAAAGCCCTGGTTTTCCTCACAGTGCACAAGCAGCAAGAGGCAAGCCACATTCAGAGAACCTGAGTGAGACCATAGTGCACATTATGCTGAGGCAGAGGGGGCTAAAGGCTCACTGCAATGTCTCCAGGTTAATTCACAGCCCCAATGTTAAAAGAGGAGCAACATGACAGCACTTTATTTAAACAGTTAATAATTTGGAAGCAAAAACAGTCATGATTTATTTCTCCAAATATAGAGATATGGGAAGAAATATTAGAAGGGGCACTCGATACCAATACTTTCTTCCTAATGAAAAAAGAAATATTACAACTCCTGCAGGATTATGAACCTTTTTTTAAAAAAAATGTTCCATGTTACTTGCCTTGCCAATGAAAACCATCGTGCACTTGAATCTGTACTTTCTATGACAGGCCTGATATGACTCATCACGTTCTGCTTGTAAATAATACACAGATGAGAAATTAGCTTTAGAGAGTTCAGAGTTTGATCTGGCTTTCAGTGAAGTCAGTAGGAAGACTTCAAATATACAAAAGAGGCCTTCAGAAGGCAATTAGGATAGCTTCAGTTTTGGGGATGAGGGAGGTTTTTGAAATGCTGAAATAAACTTGGATATCTGTTGTCCAAGTTTCCTAATCCAAAAATGAGTTAATTGACAGCAGTTTCTACAGCTTTGTGGGAGGGTACTTAGGTTTGGGCTGGAGCTTTGAAACCCACTCAGCAGATAGTGCTGTTAACAGAGTCAGCTGAGTGTGACTTTCAAGCTATTTTTCCTCTCTTTGTCAGGCTGTTAATAAAGTACATAAAGCTCAAGTGAGAGGAAACTGCTCCTGCTGTTTTCTGGGGCTTGGCAAGCTAAAGAGGGGACAGACACTGGTTCTTTGGCCGCATCTGCAGACACCATTAGGTCTCTACATTTCTGGACCTGCAAGTGCTCACAAAAGGGACAGATCTCACAGCCAGAACCTTCCTCTCCTGGCCAACCGGCAGCTATCTACAGGGGTGGCAGGTGGACACTGTTGTTTGCAGGATGTTACAGACCCGCGTCCAGGGTTTGACCAGCAGAGAACAGAAGACGGTCCATAGCCACTGTCGGGGAGGGAGGCCATCCATTGTGTGAAGGGAGGTGCTTGATGGCTCCATAGCTGAGCCTTTTACAAAGAAACCCCACAAATGTGATGCAACGTTCCTGTGAGACACTCTGCCTGCCAAGTCCCCATGCTGCCTGCATTCCCTGAAGAGCTGGTCAACACCCAGCAAATGCTCCATACATCCCTCACATGAGTCCCAGGAAGGTCAGGCACTCCCCAGAGCAACTCTCCCTCCCTGTTCCCATCCTGCCTACATTACCAAGGTCCTGATTTTGGCTCCTGTGTGGATGTGGGGCCCACACCCACTACCACGGGTGGTAGTGGAGCCACCACTGCTCCAGAGCTGGGAGCTGGTGGGAAGACTGGCAGGAGAGGCAGCAACTAGGGGCTCAAGCAGCCTTGATGAAAATGCCAGCTGTCAGGGTGTTCATGGTACAAAACAGCTGTGCAGCGGAGGCCAAGCCAGAGGGATTACACCTTCAGCTGACTCAAACGACTGTGGTTATAAATGCAGCCGTTCCAGCCACAAGCATCTAGTGCTCATTGCATCTGGGTCTGGCTGGGACCAGCAGGGACTGCCCAGGAAGTCCAGCAGCAGTCAAGGACAACTTCAGGATGCTCCAAAAGGGAGCCCTGGTGTCCTGCTGGCCTGTGTCCTGGCACAGGAGGGAGGAGGCGGGGGAAGGAGGGGATCGGGATGGCCAGTCACAGGGCCAGGCTGATGTGGGGTTTCTCAAGGGGGAAGGTAAGCCCAGGCTGCAGGGCATCACTGCACTGCCATCAATACAACCATATTTAGTGCTTGGTTAGGGGCACATGCTGCTCCCAGCTGCTTGAGTTTTCCCTCCAAAAATGTGGGCGGTCATTCCCCGAGGAGAGGAAATAATTGCCTGGGTCACTGCTTTGCCACTGGGCCAGAAAGAAGGGCTGGCAGAGTGGTGGGCATCCAAAGATGAGCCCTTCCCGGGGGAAGGAATGCCAGGCATGTAGCCCCTTTCTCCAGCCCCAGTGTCACAGGAAGGGCACAGGAAGGAGCAGCAGTGGCACTAGCAGAGCGAGGACTTTGGGGGATGGTTTAGATGTCCTTGTGTGAGCAGGCAGACCTGCCAGGCTTTGAGGCAGCGTTTGTTGGCTGCCCGTGGTCTCTCGGAGGATGAGGAGCCGTGCCCAGGCTGCAGCTAAGTGAAACTTCTTCCAGAGTTAACCTAAGAAAATGAGGCTGGAGATCAGGAGGAGCTTCTCGGCAGGTAGATGCGCTGAGTGGGGGTCAGGACAGTGGTGTGGGCAGGGAACACGGCTGTGTGCAGTGGAGCAGCAGGGAGTTCCGCTGCCGAGCCCGGCACTGGGCGGCTTTCCTGGGGCGGCTCACCGGCGCTCTCCGGAGCTACCCGGCTTTCAGGAGCTGTGCGAACACAGAAGTTTCAGTGTGTAGGAAACGCGAGTTTCGGCTCCTTGAGAGTGTAGAAACTTGGAAATGTCTAGAAGTCTAACCTAAAAGAAAGAACCAGACGAGAAATCCTTTTTTTTTTTTTTTTTTGCTCTTTATATAGTTCTTACACGCATCATGTGATTGTCTTCGGCAGTCTGAATCACAGCTGATTTAACATTTGGCATTGACAGTAAGCGGCCGAGGGCTGAACGCAAGGGATGACTTTCCCGACGAGGCACACCGTTCAGGAATCACACCGGGGTTCCCCCCGCGTTACTTATCCGCGGCGCTCACGCAGAGGCAGCCCGGTTTCCCACGGGAGAGGAAGCGAGCCGCACGCCGGCATTTCCAGGGAGCGGTGAGCCTCGAGGTGTCACTCCCCCAGAGGCTCTCCCGCCGCCGCGCCGTGCCGTGCATGCCTCTTCCACTTCCTGCTGCGGAGCCAGTTCTGCCGCTCACCTGGGAGAGGCAGGGAGGGTGTCGTAAAAGGAGGAAAAAAGCGCCGGGCCGGCTAAGGAAGGAGCCCCGGGCGCGGCGGGGAGCGCAGGAGGCACAGCCCTCTCGCTTTCTTCGGGCAGCCCAGCGCGAACCTCGCTCTCCCGCAAGGTAAGAGGTGTCAGAGGTGCCGCCTCTCTCGGCCCCTGTTTGCCGCCAGCTGCTGTCCCACGCCTGCCTCTCGCTGGGGCTGTTTCCCCCTCTCAAATTGCTAAATTGCTGCCTCGCTCGCTTTCTCCCCGCCTCTCGTGTTCTGAGAGTCCGACTTTCACAGATGGTTGCAACATGTTTCAGCCATTTCGCTGCAGTTTAGTTTGTTTGTTGGCTTTTGTTCCTTTTTTTTTTTTTTTTTTTTTTTTAATG
>VYZT01054949.1:0-37617 GCA_013400735.1 Pomatostomus ruficeps | reverse complement strand
TTTTTTTAATCGGGAGGGGTTTGGGGTAAACACTGGGAACGGACACGCCTGGTGTCGAAATGTTGTCCTGCCTATTTACGTAGTTGCCTGGCAATGCCTGGCGGCCAGGCCTGATCCTGCTCGCGCCTTGCCCGGCTCTGCAGGCTCAAGGTGGTTTGTTGGCCCATGGCTCTCTTCTCCTTCTCCCTTGCCCTTCTTTTTCCCTTCCTTTCCCCTTTCCCCTCCCTTCCCTTCCCGACCTGGGGCTGCATAGGACAGGTCCATGGACCTGGTGAGGGAGAGGAGGCTGCAAGGCATGAAGAGAACAGGATCACAGACCTTTTCTGCACCCTCCTCTATAGCACTGGTATGGAAACAAGTGGGAGCAAGGTGGTAGCATTTCTTTTCGACTAGGATAAAATCGGCCATGGTAAACCCGCTCCCATTTCACCCAGTTTCAGGATACAGGTTTTGTAGGGTTACCACTGGCTGGGCACCGAGATTGGCGCATTTGGGCTTACTTGTCCTCGACCACCACCAGCAACCCTGAGACCAGAAATTCCCATTTCCTGCAAGGCAGGTTCACGGCCTGGACTGGCTGTGCCTGTGCCTCACCATGACCAGGCATTGCTTTGACATCCATGGCAGGTGATGCCAGAGTCAGGGATGTGAGGGGTGGGCAGGTGGCTGTCGGTGGCACTGCTGCCTGCAATGCCATCAGCCTCTGGAGCCAGGCTTGTCCTTGCAGAGTGCAGGCAGTGTGTGGAAGCATGCTGTATGTTTTTTTATTTTATTTTCCTGTGGAGTTGGGTTTTCTTTCTGTTTTCCTAAGGCAGGAAGCAAGGCATGTGCAATTATGGTGTTCGTGTCTGTCAGTGCCCCCCCACCCCCAGCAGTGGCTTTTGAAGTTTGGCAGAGGGTACGTGTCTGAAAGATAAACACATTTCTGCACGTTTCATGGCTGCAAGTGAGTGGGGCAGTTCTCACGCCAGCTGAGGGAGACACGTCAGGTCCCCAGGCTTCCCCGCGGCCTCCCACCACCCACGCACCCAGCAGCCCTCGCGCTGCGGAACAGGGAGAGTGGTTAGGGATGGGAGAGATATCGGCCCCATGAAATACCAGAGGTTCTTCCTTACTAGGAACCAGTCTTCAATGTAAAGCATGAAGCTATAGGAAAGCAGGCCAAGGAAATTGATGACTCTAAGGGTGTTGCCCCCATTCCACCCCACTGAGCCAGCCCCATTTTTGTGACAGGAGTTTTGGATGTCCCAGGGCCATGGGATACAGCATACTGGGGGTTCTTAAGTGCCTATGACGGTTTTTTCAGCACCAGAAATGGGTGGGAAATAACCTCTAGAAAACAATCACATTTTTAAGGATACCTAACATAATTGTAGACATTTTCATATTTCACAAAGCTTAGAAAACTGGCAGGGAATGCTGCCTGTATCTGAGATGCCTGCTTGAGGGTGTTGCCCTTCTAGTTTCTTACTACTTATGGCACAGCATTCCTTTAACATCTATATCAGTGTCTACAGTAAAAAGGCAGGTCTGCTCTAGCCTTTGCACCATGGATTGTCCAGTAAAGCAGCATTAGTGCTGCAAAAGAGAATGTGATGTTTGCCATGCAGTGGGGATTTGAAGAATGTTCTCCTGGCACACGTAGACTTTCCTGCCATGGCTTCAAAAAATATGTGAGAGCAACCATATAGTCAGATAAACATTGTTTTCATATTCTTTTTCTAATTTTTCCAGAAGTCATAAAAATAAACTTTACCTGCCCTAGAGGGCTGAAAGTCTGGGCTAGGAATGTGACACATTGCCTCGGTCTTTGCTCTGGAGAGTACCCAAGGGAGAGGGTCAGCGTCCGTGATGACAGCAGCCAAAATTTCTCATGGTGAAGTGCAAAACTCTGAAGCTTGGATTTCTTTGGCAGTGCTTATTTAGGTTATAGACCCGAAGCAGTTCCCACATTTGCACTTGCTCCTCCTGTAAGGATTTCTCTCTCGGTTTTTTGAGGAAAGTTGTGTTTAGTGTTTCTGTAGAGAAAGCTGCACTTAGAGCAAGTGCTCTTATACACTTTGCTCATCTCACCCCATTAGGTTCTTAATGTGTGCATCCACAGAGCAGCTTGCAAATCCTGCATCCACGTACTCCCATCCTGCAGATGGATATCAGCAGCACCAGGGAGCTTAAGGGATTCAGCCAAAGTACGCAGGAATTATTTGGAAATCAAGAAATTCCTCTCTTTCCCCACCCCTTGTGATCTCAGCTTTGCCTTAATCTCTGCCTGTGCCATTTCAGAAACGCTGCGGCTGGTGAAAAAAAAACCCTGTCCTTGTGTGTTGTGCACCAAGGAAGGTGAGGTTTCTTTCTCATCCTAATGTTTTCTGTTTTAACAAGATAGACAAATAAAACTTTGATCAAAAGAGCAAAGATATTTTCACCCTCTCCAGAAGCAGCAGAGAGCACAACCATGCTTGTGTTTCAGTCTCTCTCTCTTCTGTTTCTTCATGACAGAAGGTTTCTAATCAAAAGCAGATAGACGATTAGTGTGTGTTTTGGGATAGCACATCCTGACAAGTCTTCGTGCTGGAAAACAGATGAAATAAATACCTGATGGATTTTGCAATCAGCTGCAAGAAAACAGCACAGATGAGCCGAGCCCAACACCCTTTCCCTTGTCCTCTTGCCTCCATGGGAGGATTTTTAGGGGAATTTGGCCATTGCTTCAAACTTGGGTGCTTGGGCCCATCTCTGCTGGCCTGCAGAAGAATTTGCTCCCCTTCACTTATGCTCTCACTACAGGTCTCCAGGAATGGCCATAGCCAGCAGCAGCTGCCTGTGAGCAGGAGGTCTGGGTGGCTTCCCCTGTCTCCCTGGCAGAGGAAGAACCTCTCTAGGTGTGGGAAGCCTCACAAGGGAGCTGGGATGGGCTTCTTCTCAGGAGCTTGAATCACTGAGCACCCACCCACAAAGGTTATTTGCTGAACTAATGCACATTGCAGAACTGGGTGTATAAGCAGAGGAAGGAAAAAGAGTAGTTTAAGGAGTTCCCTTGACATTTTTGGGAGCAATCCAGGCCTGGATATGCTGTCCCTCTAGGAAGGGCCTCTTCATTTTATTACAAGCAGGAATATATGCAGTGGCTCCAGCTGGTTATCAGTAATCTCCTGAATAGTCAGAGGTGCAGGTGGGATGTTAAATTCTTGACATTTTCTGGCAATATCATGATCTGACTTGAAGCCGCAGTGTCTTTCTGAATGAGGTTGGGCACAATCTCTGCTCTCCAGCAGCCTCTGTGCCAGAGAAGGGATCAGGCTACAGGTTTCTGAGGGTATTTCAGTATGCTGAGGCATTCCTCTACCCTCGTTCTTTGACACGAGAGACCAAGCAAGTAATTTTTCTGCCCTATGCATAACTGTATTTGCAGGATAAGCTAACTAGAAAAGTCAAAAAACCAAAATGAAACTCAGCAGCACAAAGCAACATAAAATACAGGGGAAATGGGCTTAGTGTAGGGTCTTTTTCCAAAAGCCAAGAATCTTCAGCTGAGCAGAAACAACACCCTGAAGTACTGATGTTGGAGGAGGATGTTTTTGAATCATCTGTTACATTTTCAGCAGTGTGGGGATTTCTCTTGGGAATTCCCATCCACATGCCATTGCCAGCATTGCTTAAAAAGTGTTCAGCATGTCCTGGGGTTAATTTATCCCCGGGGCCATCTCTACAGACAGAGCTCTGCTGTTGTAACAGCTTCTCTCTCCAGCCAGAGCTACTGAGGGAGGAGGAGGATGAAGTCACATTTCCTACTTTTTTATGCCAAAGCCCTAGGCCCCTTGGTGCCTCCTACTTCAACCCTGTGGAAGCAGGAGCTGTGCATGGGTGTCAGAGCTCAGCTTTTGCTTAGATCTTGCAGCAGGGTCTAAGCAAAAACCTATCTAAAAAAACTTGAATTTTTTGCTGGTATAAACATAAGTGATGGAATTGGTTGTCTCTTCTGTCTGACCAAATTATTTCATTCAGGTATTTGGAGTAATTTTTTAAGCTCATGTTACACAGGAAGGAAATAAGGCTGTCATTTCAATATTAAGTTGATTTGGGCAGTAAAGAGGCATTTATCCATCCAGAGGTTAAATTAATAGGAAAGAGGTTTTTTAAATATTCTGAAGTAAGACATTTCAAGTTTGGTAGCTGATCATTTGCAATACAGTTTAATAAAGTCTTAATATCCGTTCTCCAAAAGGAAGACTAAATACATTAAATTACAAACTTCAAGAAAGTAAACCTGAATTTTTCTTGTCCATGTTGTCTCTTCCATTAGATTAATGCAGCTCATTTCATAGATAGCCAGATGTTAGCAATGAAACTAAAACAAATGACCAAAAGCTTTGGAGGTTGTAGCCTCCAAAGTAATTTATTAACTTTTAAATCCCATCTGACACTCAATCCAAAACCTATGGAAGTCAATAGAGAGATTTTCGTTTACTTCCTTGAGCTCTGGATTGAGATCTTGGTTTTTCCACAGAAATCTGTTGTTCTTGTCACACTACTAAACTAAAGGCTACTGAATATAGAGGATCTGATTTCAAAGTGTTTTCTAGCATTTTCACCTAGCTACTTCAGAGACCATCAGAGTAGCATCTCAGTGTATGAGGCATTGCAAATTTGTTTCTGAACAGCCTGGTTTGCATGTTTGCTAAGGATTATATTGAATGGGAGGGGTGATCAGAGAGTGCATATGGCTGCAGAGGTGGAGCTGTATCACAGTCCACAGCTGAGCTTGTGCTTTGTGAACACCAGGGTGAATTTTGCATGAGGAACCAGCTTACTGGAGATGCTCAGAGGGGAAATGAGAGTTTTCAATGTGATTTGTGCTGCTGGAGTGGGCGTCATTCACTTTACGACCAAACGTGCAGAGATGTCCGCTAGTTGAAGCATGTCTGAGCGGGCACTTCAAGGCCAGCTGATCCAAGGGTCAGGTTTACGAAGCTGTTGAGAGAGGCAGAAGACAGATGCTTTGCAGGGCGTTTGGCACCTCTCATTCTCAGGTGCTTCTCTGCCAGGGGACCACTCAGCAGCTTTACAGCCTGGTTGGTGTAAATCTGACTGTGCTGTGCTGCCCTGGTGAGTCATCACTCTAGGGCAGTCATCATTTAAGCTGACATCTGACCAAAGGTCCCAGGCAAAGAACGCTTTGCCACCCCCGCACAGCACAGCACCAAGTCCCTGTCATGGCCCTGTGCTGGTGCTGAGAGCTCAAGGTTTTCTCTTTCCCACCACATCAGTTACGCCTGTCGGAAAACTGGGACTCCGCGGGCTTGGCTGGCGTTTGTGGCCTGGTGTAGAGGTAAAGAGGTGCAGACCTGAGGGAGAGAGGTGATGGTGGTGAGCTGACTGTCAGCCTTTCCAGCCTGGAATGCGAAGGAGCTACTTTGGCAGCAGACGCAGCGCTCTCGTGCAGAGGCTGCAGCTGTCGGAGCAGCAGTGTGTGCACTGTGCTGGTGCAGCTAATAGCTGCTCTGAGGACTTGCCTACATGGGAAAATTTACCAGTGTAATTATCCCACTGTAATTATCCCAGGATAACTCTCCCTGTGCATGTGCTTAATATAATATAGGGTATGTATGAATATATGGCAAATCTTCTGCACAGATGGGGCTTAAGTTACATAGAGGAGGAATGTTTCCATTGCAGCCCAGCAGCAAAGCACAGTTTATATCCTACTTCCCAGCAAATGTTACACCCAGAATTTTCTGTGCAAGAGGTACTTTCAGGGGGAAGTACGTGTCATTTCATCTGATCAGCAAGAATGTAAAGCCTCAACCTTGCCCTATAACATGAGACACAACATTTGCTTTTACAGAAACACTGTGGCAGCCAGGGTAGAGGCTACAACACTGCTTTGTACCTCTCCGTGATCCTGTTCAGCTCTTTATTTTAGAATAGTCATTTAAATTTATTCTTCATTTGACTTTTTTGTTCAAGATACTGTGACTGAAGTTGGGAGAAACCCTTGGATTGCTTAAAGCTCTTCCAACACATTGTGATTTTGACTTTCTTTACCAGGCCTTCAGGTCAGATTCTTTTGCCAGATGTCATTCCCATTGCTTGAGTGCTTAGTCCGCTCTCTTCTAATAACTCTCTTACTTAAGATTTTAGTTTCTTCAATGTGATAGAAGATAAATGGCTGGGGAAATGATGAGCACCAGGCTTGTTTTTCTATACTCCATGGTAATAGATAGAATTTGCTGGGAGGAAGCTGAGCTGCACCCTGTAAGAGGATGAAGATGGCTGTCCTTCTTGAAGCCTGCTCAGCATTCTGCGCTGCTGACCATCACTGCTGCTGTCATCCTGACTGAGGGTGAAGCAGAGGCATCCATCATCAGGAGTCACTTGGCTGGACCAAATTTATTGATAGCACTACCAAAAGGAAGTGATAATTTTGGTTTGGGCCCAAGTCAGTTCTGAAGGAAAGAGGAAAAAAAATCAAACCAATAAGTAATCTCTCTAAATTGTCTTTTAATTGTCAGTAATTTAAAATAATGAGAATCATATGATGGTAGACTAGAAGAAATGGTATGATAAAATAAGCAGCAGCACTTGGAAACAAGATTTGGAGTTGAAATTACTCAGCTAGGTGTGTGGTGAAGTTTAGACCCAATGCATCAGCTGTTATTAGAAGGGCAGGAGTAAAATAATTGCAAGTGGTTGTATTCCCTGGATTATGCCTACACCAAACCTCCTAAGCAGTCTGATCTATTGTCAGGTGCCAAAATTACTTCTGAGAGACAGTTCATCTGCTTTTGCCTCCCCTCCAGTCTCAGCAGGAACAGTAAGTTTCAGAAATCCCATAAAAACCATTTGATTTGCGCAACACAATTTCCAAAACTGTAACTGCTATTTCTTTTCCAGCATCTGGGATAGAGTTATTTTAGGATTATTGCCCATGTGAAACTCTATCGTGTTCACAAGAGTCCTTTTTCTTGTTTTCCAGCTTGCTGAAAAATCCTGGCCTTGCAGTAAGGCAGCTGACTCACTTCCGGTTCAACAAAAAGATTTGGAAATGGCCTCTGTGTCAGGTTAGTCCAAATTACAACTCTCTACTGGCTTCACTCCAGCTAACCCTCTACTTTCTTGTTTTGCAAAAAGTCAGCTTGCTGTTTTCTGCCATCTTTTTAAAAAGCATTATGTTGCCCTGAGTTTTGAGTTTTGCAGTGTTTTTCTCTCTGTAATTTTATCATAACCTTTCTGTAAACATGGCCATGGTTTCTTAGCAATTATCTATGCTCTTCCTATGTTTATAATTCCAGTATACTGGGTGGAGAAATATGATAGACAGGTACTTTGACCAGTGGATTTATGAGGTGTTCATTTCTACCTCCAATCCACGGTGATTTGTAAAAACATATAAATAAAGGCAGAGGGTTCCGCCCTCTCTCTCTTTCTGCCCTCTTCAGCTGTCGTCTCGGTGTGGTTCATTATTTGGCTCTCCTTGGGGCTCCTCGGCCTAGTTAGCTGGCCTGACCCAGTGCTACAGCATTAAGGTATAAAGAATATAAAGAGTACATATTACCCTTCAATATTTCAGCTCACATTTGACTGTGTGGCCGTCCGTCTCCAGTGTTTCTTCTCTCAATTTTTCAGGCACTTCTGTGGGTCGAAGCATACCAGTCGAAGTGGATGAATCCATGCCATGGTCCCAGTTACCTGAACATGTTCTTGAAAAGGCTTTGCAGCCTTCTGGAGAGGATATGGAGGATGAGGAGGCCCGGAGCCCATGTGTTGCTCGAATACCTCAGGCCGATCCATCGTGCCTTTGCAGAGCACCACCACATCATCATTCAGCGCTGTCCGTGGAGCCAGACTGCAGCTTATGGTCAAAGTATACTGAGCCTGATGGAGATGGACACTTCTGTTACCCTGGTGAATCAATAGCAGGAGTATTTCCCTTGAAGTCACATCCTATAGCTATGGACAAACCAGGCATGCAGCCAAGATCACAGCTTTCAGCTGACACCAGGCACAACTCCAGAAAATCAGAGCAGATCTTGTCTGATGTTCCTGAGGACTCACTGGAGGATAGCAGCCAAGGGAGTTTACAGTCACAGCCACCCTCCGGAAATAGACTCCTGGCTGAGCTGGGGACGGTAGACACAGGGTACAACTCCCAGTCACAAGACGTCATGGGCATCAGGCATCTGGAGCCCCCCTTACCACTGGTGTCTGTGCTGAACCCCCAGGACCTCCCAGGACCGCTGATCTCCAGAGAGTTTTTGGGACCTGAACATCAGCAGTGCCCCGTGTGCCAGCACTTGCCCCATCCCAACAGCCCCTTGCAGGCCCATGGCTGCTTCAGGCTCCGCTGCCCGGCACAGCAGCCCCCCCAAGGCCCGTGTGAGTAGCACCTCTCATCCCATGGGAGGTTCCCTGGGTGTACCCCAGCCAGTGTTCCCCAAGGCCGTGCTTCCAGCCCAGCATGCAATTGTTAACCTCTTTAAACATCTATTTGCAGTCCATTTTACCATTTCAGATTTTTGGGTTGTGTGGCTGGACTCCCTGCTGCAAAACCTCTGAACCTCTAAGTTAAAGAGGTCACAGTTACTCATCGAGTGCGGCCGAATGATTTTGCCTAGAAACCAGCCTTTGTCGGTCACGCTGAGCATGCACAGCCTCTCCCTGCTGTTATTTCATATTCTAGTCATTTCCTTCCCCCTTGCATCAGTCATTCAGCAGCCTCCTATACCGACTCAATTCCTGTTGTTTTCATAGATTTCCTCGCTCCCCCTTGGATCCCCAAAGTTGAGAATTTCCTGCCAGGATCAGGATGGGAGGTTACCCTTGATCTCCATAAATAGTATCTCCCACCACTATGACCAGACTTGCCCATGTGTTTTATTTCTATGTGAAAAGAGCATGACATCCATCATCCTAATATTTTTTTTTTTTCTGTTGTCAGCTGAAATGAAAGCTCATTACTTAAAATGGAGCCCTCTCAGCTGCTGGTGGTTGTGTCGCTGATGTGACTCCCTCAATATGGGCGTTCTGGCTCTGGGAGACTATGGCACAGTTTACAGCCTGCTGTTAATTAGTATTCCTTTTCAGTCTCGGAGATTTTTATCTGTTATGAAGTGAGCTTTGAACATTCAACAGCAATGTCATTGTTTTAATATAATTTATATTACATTAGGCTCATGAGACCCTGACCTGTTTTGGGTAGGCTTTGTAATAAAAAGCTGTAGGCCTGTTCTGATAACACTTTATTTTTTTTAACCTTTTTTTGACTCCACAGCATTTATATTGCGTCTGTTTAAGGAGTTTTGTCATTCCAGCAATGTGCTATAATTAGGTATATGAAAGAGGAGGATTTAAGAAACTCGGTTTCCAGCTCTGATTTTGGAACTTTGTTAAGGGGAAGGGGCTGCAGATGGACTTTCAACAACGCCTACAGCTTAACATTTGGAAAATGTCCTCTGGTTTTCTTTTCGTACCTTCTCCTTTCAGTTCAGCTCTAAGCAGACAAAGAGCTGGTTGCACAACACTCCTCACTACTTACCTCCATTTACCTCCTCCACAAGCAAGCATCGTGAGAAGTAGGACATTTACTGAATGTGGACATTTGGTTTGAAAGCAGGAATTCTGAAAGGCTTTCTTTAGAAAAATCACTACCATTCCAGCCATATCCAGAGGGCAAAAAGAGTAAAATAAACTCAGATGGCTGGAGCAGATTTGGTCAGGACCAAGAAGCTGGCAACTGTACTGTTTCTAACATGCCGGGTACAGTGTAAATCACCTCCTGACAGCTCCTCTCCTCTCAGATAATTGCTGGGCAGTGGCAACCCACAACAAAGCTCTGCACTTTGTGTGTTGCAACACGCCTTTCCTGGGGAATAGCAATTGTGCCCATAGGCTCTAAGCTGGGTCTGGGCACCTGCTGTTTGAGATACAGCAGCAAAACTGCTTCTGAAGTCAAAGAAATGCTCACAACAATGCCATGTGCCCGGGGACCATTATTTCAGATATTTGTCTTTGAGAGATATGGAGGGGTGTATGTCGCACTGTTTGGACACAAAGAAAACACACGCAGTCGACTAGGTTGAGGAGCAAGGAGAGAGCTAAGAGAGAGCCAAGAGAGAGAGCGCAGAACCTTCTGACCTTTATTTATATGTTCTTAGAAATCACCGTGGATCGGAGGTAGAAATTACCACCCCTCAATCACACTGGTCAAAGGAAAAATCTATCACATGTCTCCGCCTAGGAGAATGGAATGAAAACAACAAGGACAGTTAGCAAAAACATGGCCATGTTTACAACAGCATGCATGAGAAAGTATTACAGCAAAGAGAAACATTGAAAAACTGCAAAACTCAGGACAACAGGTGTGGGCACACACGCCTGGCCATGCTGTGCTTTGAACAGCAGTGGCTGCATCCAATATACTGTAGCATCAACAGATGCAAAAGAAGCTGGTGAAACATTGGCCTTAAAACCTGCAAACCAGACTGAGTGTCCCAGATTCCTGGTCACCTTCCCTAGAGCTGGTCATGAGGAATCCATGAGGAAACCATATTGACTTGCAATATTGCTCTCCCAGACCTTTTCACCCTGTCCTGTTGCAAATTGTTAAGAGGGGGAGTGGGAAAATCTCCTAAAACAATCTCAACAAGTACAGTGTTGCTGACTCACAATTTCATCAGGAATCTGTAATTATGGGGCTGATTGGAGGTTTGTTGGGGTTTTTTTCCTTAAGTGTTGGCTCCTGGAATTAAGAGTATTTCATCAAAACTTTGTTTTCTTTCTTTATCCTCCCCTTTAAAAAAAAAAAGAAAGTCCTCATGGCTGCTAGGGAAAGAAAAACATGACCCAAAAATAGCTAAAAGGATTTTAAAAACAATTTCAGGGGAAAAGAGCATTTGAGTACTGCAGCTTTTAGAGACAGCTCATAACACCATAATCATGCAGTGCTAATAAGCCCTGCCAGGCTGGACTTTGATCTGCACACAGCAGCTTGGACGTGCACAGAGCTGCTGCCTAATGAAAACTGCAAGCAGAAAGACTGAGGGAAAAAAAATTCCTTTTCCCCATTTAGGAAACAAACAGCTTACATTGCTTTCTCTTTCAGTTTATGCCAACAATTCCACTGTACAATAGTTATTAATCAGTATTACGTGTGGCCAGCAACAGTAAAGGTCTTCAGGATTACTTGAGCAAAATTATCACTTTGGGCTTCCCCTGCAGCCTCTTGGATGGCAATGGGAGCAGCAGCAAGGCCTTAAGAGGTCACGTTGACAGAAAATTTACACAGGGTGAAGTAACAAACTAAGTGATTATTTTTCCTCTTTTCATTTACAATAATCACAGTCTATTTAGCCTTAGTGTTTCAAACTGATTTGTTCCAGGATTTTGCATCTGCTTTCATGAGAACTTTGGGATGATTCATTTTCACAAGTCACTGCCAAAAAGAAATTAAAAAAAAAAATGTACCAAAAAACGTGGAGGCACAGCAAGTGCAGGGAGAAGGCAGCCCTGAATGTTTAATTGTCAGCTGTCCCAACAGCTCAACCCTGAACAGTGATCTGAACTGTGCCGTATGTGAGTGGGAAATAGGAAGCTCTAGACTAAAACATTCCTTCATCTGGCTTCTTTCAGAGTGAGATACCTGCAAATGCCTCCAAACTGCTCAGTTTCCTGAGACATGAAGGAGGATGTGCTGGAAAGGAATAAACACAAACTGAGGCAAAAATGTGTTGGCTGAAATGATAGTTGCTGCCTTTATTTTCTCACCCTCCCAGATGGCAGAGCTCCTTACCAACATTTTGCAGAGCCTTCGCAACCACTTCCTCCTGTTCCTGGACCTTGCATGAGAGTTATCTGCCCAGCCCAGCAAGTCATCCCCAATTACTCAAACCTTCGTGCTCCCAAGGGCGCTGGAGATCAACCACCCCAGAGGACGTGCTCCTCCCCTGGTCCTCCACGATTCCCGTAAGTATGCCCGGGGGAGTGGGGGTTGTGGAAAGTGGAAGTTCCTCTGATCTGCTTTTGTGGGCTCTCAACCAATGACTCTGAATCCTTATACTGTGAGCATGTCCAGGCTGTAGGGGTACATGTGAGATGCTGGGTCATTTTCTTTATTTGCTGTTTTGCACCCAATGGGGGCCTGACCCTTTCCTAAAGAACTTCAAAGCCGGATACCTGATATGATGTTAGAGCATACCCTGAAATGCACACGTTAAGGAAGATGAATGTTTGAAGGTTAAATGGATGAGGGGTTGAAAAGTATCTCAGTTGAAACCTTAGAGCTCTCCTGCTCATGGGCAAAGGTCAGTTTGATGTCTTGCCAGGGTCTTCAGCTTTACACTGTACCAGCCCGGGACAACTCAATCACTGGCTTCCAGTGATTTCCTTCTTGCCTCTTCTGTGGTGCAGAGAAAAAGAGAGGAAACCCCATCAGTTGCTGATGGATGTCTACACTGCAGTTTGCAGCCTTTTCTATGATTTTTCATAGCAAAATGTCTGGCACTTTTCATCCAGGGCTTTTTGACTGATTTTCAAATATTAATTTACCAGGCCTTATATTCTTATGTTATTAGCAGATGGGAAATCCTATCCATGTAGGGGTTCCTTCAGACTCAGCTATTTAAAAACAAATTGAACCTTCAAGTTTTGAGAATATCTGAAATCAGACTGTTTTTATTCAGGTGCCACAGTACTTTTAGAGGTGTTAAACTTTCAGACATCTGTGCTTGAAAATGTCCACTTACGTAATCTGGTCTTGGCAGGGAACTGTGAGAATGAGCAGGACAAAAGAGAGCAGACAACTGAAATATCATTTTGCTCTGGCCTGTGAAAAGTTAAGGGCTGTAACAGAAAAGTGACAGCAAGACAAGGCAGTACCTGCAGCTGAGAGAATTGCAGAGAGTTTGTATGAAAATGTAGAACTCTTGGGGAATAGTGGGTATCCTTTGCAGTAGTAAAATTTAAAACCAGACTCCTGATTTTTGGCACATTTGTTAGACAAGGTGGAGTTTCGGGAAGATCTGTAAATTAGCCACTGGGTAGGTTCTTTGTGGCCATTGAAGAGATATGTGTTGCTTTTATTAGTACTTTCTTCTGCTAAAAGAGATCCAGAGTACTTGGGGTCTGTCCTGTGGCTGCGTGGCTGGTGCTTGCAGGCTGACTCCAGGAACAGCAGTTATATGTGGGTAATATTTGCCTATAGAGTATTTTGTAACAGAAAACATCTGCACTGAAATGAATAAACCAAATCTTAATGTGACAACAGAAAACATGCTGCGACCAGCCTGTCATCATTCATTTAAGGAAGGCTAAGAAAAAAAAAGAGAGTGGTCTTGATTGACTAAACATCATGGCTCTGTGGGGAAAAGCTCTCAGAGAAACCTGACGCTCATCCAACACATTCAACCCAGCAGATTGCACGCACACCTCACGTAAAAATCTCTACAGATTCACCTTCCCGTTGACTTAAAATGTGAAGCCAAAGTGTAGGACAAGAACTGCTAAACTTCCTAAAATCATCCCTTTCTGTCTGTTTACAATGGAGAAGATGTTAGGCAAGGTTCTGGCAGGTTTGGAACTCCAGTCCCTGATGTGAGAAACCCTTGTTTGGGTCTGCCATTGCGGGTCAAGGAATTAACTTTGTTCCCTTTGGCAAAACTTTGGGTTTGTCCAAAACTGGACTGGAGGCCCTCCAGAGCTAGAGATAGAGTGCCTTTGTAGACCCATTTTTCCCAAATTCCGCCTTGGTCTTGTGCTGCACAGAACATCGTGAGAGCATCTGAGGTGCCATGAAGCACTCTTTACATAATGGGAAGAGCTTACCCAAGGGCCACCCTGCACCCATACGTGCATAGCAACATCCACGACACAACTTTATTTCTCACTCAGAAACAGCCTTTGCTCCTGCTAATTGCAAGCTGAACAGCTCTCAGCTATGATGTGACTTACTTCCTGTGATTAATGTCGTTTCTCTGATAAACTGCTGCTTGTGGTAGCCTGTCAACCAAGGTATCCGTTCCAAAGACACTCTAATAGCTAAGCAGATGTGCTGAGCCAAGCATTTCCGCAAGAACTTTTTGCAGCTAATATGCAGATAAAGTTCTTGGTGTGTTATTAAAAGGAAAAGAAATTCTGAATTTTGCCTGAAAGTAAGTATTTTCTAAATCTTCTATTGCCTTTCTTTGTAGAAACCAGCTATACAACCAGCTGCCTAATGGTCAGCTGCCCCCCAAGGCATGTGGCCCAGATGAAGCATGCGGTTGCCCTTCTGACAATTTTCCATCTCCAGCTGCTGTCCCGAGGCCTCTCAGTAACCCTGCAGCCAAGGGAACTCTGAGAACCAGCAATCTGCCGGAGGAGTTGCGTAAGTGGTTAGCAAATTTGTTCTGTGCAAGATTTTACAGCATGGCCTAACAGCTTTAGGTGGGAAAGCTCCAGAGGGGTGAAGGGGGAGGAGAAGGCGGGGGAAATTACATGGAGACACGAAGAGAAAAAGAAAAGAAAATCCCTAGTGTCACCACATCTGTTGGGTGTGAGTGTCTGTGTTCAGTGGGACAGAATTATCCCCTTGAGTCCTTAAAACATAATTGTCATTATTTGTTTGTTATTTTGTTTACAAAAAGTAAATACTGTTTAGATTGTTTTCATGACTCCTTGTTAAACAGGATGTCCCTTTGAGGCAGGAGGGTCTGGAGATTCCAGTAAAAGACTAATAACAAACAAAGCCTATTTCTGCCTGTCCCAAACCAGACCAATATGTTGAGCCTTGACCTCAGTTTCTCCCTGAACTGGTGAGTGGAGAGGACTCTGGGACATGCTGAGGGCAGCACAGGCTCTGCCTGATGTGCTTCTGTTGCCACCAGCCCCACAAACACCCTCACCCTCCAGCTCTTAGGGAAAAGTCAGGTTTCAGAAAAATGGCTTCTTTCTGAATGCCAAGCTGACTAGTAGGTGAGAGGTACCATTGCTAAGAACCCTCCACAGCTCTCCTGAGGTTTTGATTTTTCCTTCATGCTTCATTCTGTGCATCACCTTTCAAATCCAGAGAGTCACATCTCTCTGGCCTGTAGGAGTGAGTTACGATACCTGATGCCACTCTTGGATAGACCCTGCTTTATCAGTTAGTGTGTCCTAGATGGAGGATTACTGGATAAAACAGGCTTATCTGTGGTACATGCACAGCTGGATTAGATCAGCCAGCTGGTTTACCCTGATGCAAATCCATGAAAACCCCTCCCATAAGGGCAAGGACATTGCTGTCACCAGCCATGCATCCTGCCTCCACAGGGGGTTAATGCTGCTCCAAGGAAAGGCAGTATGACATGCGTAAGGGCCCCTCCAGCTCTGTGTCAGATCAGTGGGTCTGGGGAAAGCTGTGCTGGCTGCAGTCAGTGTGCTAGCATGAGCTCTGGGTGAGAGCCCAGGCTCAGGAATGCCCAAGTGCTGGGAGAAGGCAGCTCTGGCCATAGGGCAGGGGGAGCAGCAGAGGGATGTTACCCTCTACAGCTTGCCGGTAAGGCAGGAGGAGCCCAAATCTAGAGCAAGGTTCTGTACACAGGATTGGTTTTGACACCAAGCCCCTGCACTATCCCAAATCCATTTCGTAAACAATCCAAAGAGACCTAAGTGGGCAGAACCTGTGGCGTGGTGCAGAAGGAGGGCTGTGACAGTCTCACCCTCTGAATGGTGTATTTAAATGTGTTATGTATTCATACATACTCTCGCTCCCAGGCAAGGTCTTTATAACCTACTCAGTGGATACGGCAGTGGAGGTTATGAAATTTGTGAACTTCCTGTCTGTAAACGGATTTCAAAGTGCTGTAAGTATTCCTTCCGGAGAAAATGACTTTCAGCCAGGGAAGAGACCCTTTTTTTAAAAAGCAGAGGCAATGCCCTGTCCATTTAAATGTTTTTCTGATTATCATCACATTTTGTAGGCTAAAGAAGATAAAAATAGAATGAATTAGCCTTGGTTTTGCAAGTTGTAACTTAAATGATCTGCCTTTTCGTTTATTCTTCTTTTAACTCAATTTTGTCCTTTGAAATATGCTTTAATAATGACCCTGGAAAATGTCATTTAGTGACACCAGATGGGCAATAGTATGAAGTTTTGTGAGCTATCCCATTAATAGTCTCATATTTGATCTGTAATATCAATATTAAAAAAGGTCAATTTTCATGTTCATCCCATCCTACCTTTTTTTTTCCTGTGATGCTATTACATCATTGATTCTTCAGCTGCGAGTAACTTTCTGCTAAAAAAGGATCTAAAAGTAGATCCTAAAATTCACACAGCTTAATGAAACAGCCCATCTCATAGTTTCATTTGCTTTGTTATCGCTTTAAAAGCGATTTTGCTTTGTTATACTTTTAAAAGTGATTCTGAAAATCATCGGCCTGGAAAGGTCTGTGTCGTACTGTCTAATCCCGTAAGCCATGCAGATTTTTACTGAACTTCTCATGAGTTTGCTGCATCTTAGAGGCCCACGGAGGCTCTAGGATTCAGCGTTCATCAAAATCTTGATTCATATTTTCTTATTTCGAGAGCATGTGCTATCTGACCCCCCAACCTTCACTCTTTGACTCCAGTTCAGGAAAGCATTTAAGCAAGTGGCTATCATTAAACTGAATGAGACTTGGTGGGGGGCTTTGCACACGCTTATTTATTTTCAGGAATCAAAGATTTTTTTTACTGAGACTGCAATTATACTCCTCTCCAGCAGTTCTGTACTATGACCAATTCATAAGAAAGTTTTTGGGCACCATAGATTTACAGAGTAGAAGGCTCATTAATAGCACCTTTGCTGGAGGGGCAACTCTTGGAGCCTGCTGCAGGATAATCAGTAGAGCAAAATGGCCCCAAAGCAAGGAAACAAAAGGGCTCTCTGCATTCAGAAAGGGAAAAAGAAAGACTTGAGAGAAGATCATGACTCTTATCTCAAAAACGTGAAGCAGTTAATACTTATTCCATTGGTCACAGTCACTGATTGCTGGTTTCTGGGTTCACTGGGCGTTCAGAGAAACAAGCAGTGTTGGTCATATTCAGTCCTGTGAAGTCCTCCACTGCTCTGCTGTCGCTGAAGTCCGAGTGACTACACCCAGTATCAGTGACCTTGCTGGCTTCCCACCACACTCCCTGAATATTTAGTTCAGTATGAAGGTAAAGCTTCACACTTAGTACACCCTTGCAGCCAGACAGTGGGCATTTGCAGCTATACAGATGGCCAAGGTGGGCAGCACGTTGTTCTGTCGAGTAAAAAATGCCTGGGAGCTGGGGGCTGGCAGGGCCAGCTGAGTGGGAGCCCAAGAGTGTGCCTGCAGCAGCCTCTCCCTGCCTGCCTGGTGCCCATCCAGCTCAACTCTGGACTGCATGGAAAGGGGAGAAGTGCATGTACACGTTTCTTTCCTAAGGGAATTGGGCATGCTTGTCATAAGCAAGGAAAGGAGTGGGTGATGTATCAGTGCCATAAAACAGGGAGGAAAGGTGAAGGGACGCTCACCACGGACTTCCATTTTCTTGCAGATTGATATCTTTGAGGACACACTACGAGGTATTGACATCATTAACTGGATGGAGCGCTACCTAGGTGATGTATGTAAGGGCAATTTAACCTTGTTCATAGCAGAGGTGACCTGAGGAAAATGGCTGAATTATTCTAATACACAACAGGGACAGAATGAAAATGCAAGATCCTGCTGTTGTCTTCCCTGCCCCTGCAAAAATGGCAGAGGCCTTGGAGAGAGAGTGTAGGCAAATCTCACTCACTTCCGTATTTGATGGTCCCAAAGCTCTTCCTTTAAGAAATGGAGTGCTAATCCTGACATTCTTGCCAAATTCTAATGCTGGCTGTTACATCAAGCCTGAAGCTGTCTTTGGAAAAGTTGTCCTTCCATCTCATTTTTAAATAGTGGCGTTTAGCTGTGCTTGGTTACAGTGATATCTGTATTTCATCCCAGGCTGCCTAGCCATAGCTAATGTTCATCCTTCTCACCTGTAGCTGATACCTATCACACTGATACCTAAAACACTGAAGGGTTCTTCTGGATAAACCATCCTTCATTAAATTGATATTCTATTGGTTGATAAATAGATTTGCTCTCATCACTTTGTATCTATCTAAGCAGTAAAACAGATTTATCCTGCTGTCGGTGCAGTCGCAGCAACAACTTCAGAGGAAGTTCCCCTGAGCAGTGAGTGCACATCTCCTTTAGGATCAAGCGAAGTGGTTGGACTATACCAGCACAGCTGGGTGCAAACTTGTGATTCTGTCGCTGGACAGGTGCCATCATGGGCTGGCTTCCTTAGATTCGTGCCTTGCTGAGTAGCCACCGTGTCTCTGACTCACTCTGGGCAGATCTCCATGGTTCAGGAAGAGGACAACAAAAGTAGTGGGCTCTCCCCCACCTGAGCAAGGAAGCTCAACCATCTGAGCCAGCCCTACACAGGTTTCCTGAAGGTGTCCATGCAGGCATGATACATCTGGGGCCTCTGCCATGGAAATGCAGTCATGCCTCTTGGGGCTGGCATCAGGACAAATTAGGCTTGGGCTCACTGTGTGTCATGGAGGTACTGAAACCAGAAGACAGGGTGGCTTGGCTTTGCCAAAAACATCATTATCACTTATAATACAAGCTGGCAGATCTCCTTTGGGACTTGTGCACAGTCAGTAGGAGACCAGTACGTGCAGACGACAATTTCCTGCCTCCACCTGAGGATCTTTCTCTGACTACCCACCCCAGAAATGTTTAGATTCTCTCCCTGACTGCAGAGGCAGTTTCTAACTTCAAAACCCTTACATGTGTGTGGAGGAAGGGACTGCTTGGACACAGGGGAAAGTGTGCAACTGGGCATGTCTCTTGCAAACTCTCAACATCTGTAAATGTTTACACACATGTCAAGCACAAGCAAAAGTCATTCTGGAGTATGTTAAGTCAGTGTAAGGGATAATGGCTCCTTACCGTATTTGACCCTGTGGTGGGGCAGATTCTCTTGATATAGCACAGAAGGAAGGAGTTAATTATGTGCTAGGCTGACTGCAAGCCACAGACTTGGAAGCCTTACACAGCCTGATGTGTTGGGGATGAAAGGCAGGCCCCAGGTGAACACAAGTAGGAAGCTTTCATCTGCTGCATTTCAAATGGCCTGCCATTAAGGAGAGATGTTTCCCAGATATGAAGGATGGCCCCTCTCTGGAAACCTGAGCTCAGTGCAGGGCTAGGATTAAACAGCTCAGAGGCAGGATCCAGGCTGTCCTAGCAAGGTGGAGGAGCACTGCCTTCAGCCTATTGTGACAGAGCTGCCAGGTACCCCTAAACCTGCCCGGGCCATCCATAACACCCCCTCTCTGCACAGCCACCTCTCTGCACACTTTGCCACTAAGATCAGCAAGAAAAAATGCCATTTCTGCCACTGAGAGCCCTAGAAGCAGCTTCCATAGACCACTGTCTTTAGTAGCTTTTTGTATAAAAAGCCATAGATGACTAAATAGATGCACTTCTGCATAAGCTGTTGGAAAACATTTGGGTCTGAATTTGAAGATAAAAGTTTTCTGTGTATGCACATAGACACTACACTGATAAAAAGTAGCTTTTTATGACAGGGATTCCAAGTGTCAACTGGTAGCTGCTAATACATCTCCTGACATTTAGATTTTCTATATTATGAGATGTCGAGAAATAATGAGGAGAACGAGTGTATGAGTTCTCCTGTATTTCCTGCCAGAATGAATGAGATCCTCTTGTGTTTGCCAGGAACACAGAGATCACTTAAAACACAAACTGGCAGATTTCCGATCTGCCTCTACCAAATACACTGCGTTTCTCCTTTTCATAAAAGTGCTTTTCTCCCTAACAGAAGACGGTGATGATAATCATAGCAATCAGTCCAAAATACAAACAGGATGTGGAAGGGGCTGAATCCCAGCTGGACAGGGATGAACACGGCTTACATACTAAATACATCCACAGGATGGTAAGCAAGGACATGCATTTGCTGTTTTACAAAGACTGTCTCTTCTTCTCAAAAGACAAATCTGTCTCCAAATGGCAGGTTCTTTGCTTAGTTTTCCCTAATCCCCATAGTTAAAAACCCCTCTTTGGAATTCATTAATCCTTCCTCTCATCAGCTCCGTATGCTCATTAACATCTGCTAAGAGGTTCAAGGAAGAAAAATCCTATTAAACATGCTCATCTTATTTCTTCATATTCTTTATTGTTCAATGTTTTTCCCCTCCTTCACCTTCTTGAGCCCTTGTATAGCCCTGAGCACAATCTTATCTAACAGTGCCTGACCTTCCTCCCTCTAGACCAGCCCCTGTTGCTTCAGCCATCCTGGTACTGAGGTCTTTTTTCAGGCAGCAGTAAAGCTGCCTGAAGGATGGAATTGCAAAGCAAAGGCCAGAGATGCAATGCGGGGCTCCTGGGGAGTGCGCGGTGGCAGAGGACCAGGCACCCACCTCCACAGCCTGCCACAGGATGGACATTTAGCCCAGAAGAGCCCACAGAGCCATGAAGCTGATTCTTTCTCCCTTGGTTTGCAGTTCTGTGCCTTTCTCACCCTGTAACCCATTGATCCCCCAGCTTGAACCTGCAATCAAGTTTCTCAGAAGCTGTCACCAGCAGATGAGCTCTCAGCAGTACTTTACTGTCCTTACCACCCTTGGGATGCCAGTATCCAGGGCCATGGGGATAGCTGGGCCCTAGCTCGGACTCAGACCTGGCCTCTGGCTGAAACCTTTCACCCTTCTGTAGGCTAAACAGGGGTGTTAGTCAAGTCAAGCTTCACCAGTTCAAGACGGATTTCATGTGCTTGCACCTGCAGCTAAACTCAGAATTATTTCACACTACAGAACTAAATGTTCAAGAAATGTTGACAGATCTTTCCTGTATCCTTTCTGAAGAATTAGATTAAGTGGCCAAACCAAACAACACAGTTCACAAGCAATAGATCAAATCATTTAACAGAAGAGCAGTTTAAGCAAGGAATGTTTTTATACATAGGGTTTAGATGCATGCGAAGAAAAATTATCATGTCATTACAATAAAACTGGCATTTTGTTCTATCCTAGATGCAGATCGAGTTTATACAGCAAGGAAGTATGAACTTCAGATTCATCCCTGTGCTTTTTCCAAATGCCAGAAAGGTAACATACATGCATGCTTACATACTTGCCGCATGATTAAGTACATATTATTTTGATCACAGTGCACCAGATGGAATCTTAAAACCCAGACACTCAATTTCTTGGTTCTTAATAGCCCACAAGTAATATTCCAAAGCTCTATTTTACATTAAGAGTTTATAGGTTTATGTACATACAAATAAAAAATATTTCATCCACAATATAAATCAGTGTATAAATGTATTTCTGATGATGAATGTACAACTAAAACTCAAATTGCCTTGAGCACTAAAGGAGTTTAAATAGAGAGAGACAATCTATCCATGAAGCATACTTTTTATATTAACCCTTTTATAGTTTTGTCCAAATGCAATGCCAGTGAGTGAGATGGGCAAGATTTATGACTGATGTGAAGTGAGGGTCTGGAAGAGGGTGTGTTGAGAATATAAAAATAAAGAGTATAATAAAGTATTAGGCTGTTGCTTGAACTTTGATGGGCCCATCAAAGGCAAACTAAGATTTTTTAGGACTTGCAATTTCATCTGCCCTCCTTACTTGTTTTGAAGATTCATTTGAGAATAAGAAATAAGTAATGCAACAGATTCCCATCTCTTCTACCTCACTCTGAGAGAATATCTTTGATTTTTACAAAGCCAAAAATCTTAAAAGGCTTCAGTTATAGCTGAGAAATAGCGTTCTTCCTCAATCTCCTGCATTATATTCATGTTCACTTTCAATAACGAAATGCTTTGTGCACTGCTGGGTAGCTATCATGTTGCCCCTAGGTACAGCTGCGTTTTAGAAAGGTATGGAAAAATTCATCTTTGGGTGCCCAAATTTTGGAACATGAGTCAAAATTTAAACAATGTTATCAATGGCCATAGGGCTGTGCAGTCCCACTGCACTTGTGAATTTTAGTGTAATGAAGTCCTTTATTTAAGCACCGATTTAAGATGAGAAACTTGAAAATATGCCCCTGGGTTTGTAAAATAGTGAGGTCCTGTGGAATGAACAGTGCCTCTGGTATTTCATGTCATGCAGATCCCTTCCTGAATGATCTCAGACTGGTGCTTACCTTAAGTAAGTACCTGGAAGACAGCACTGGTGGGAATTGGGCAGGCCAAAGGCAGGGAAGCAGTCAGCATTTTCAGTCAGTCTTTGATGGGGGGAAAGGGCTCCTTATCTCTGGGCCACTTGAGTGCCCACCATGTGAACAGAGCCCACAGCCTGGAGCCACTTGGCACCTTAAGGGTTGCAGAGAGAAGCGTCCCGGGAGGCTCTGCAGCTGCCTTGGGGCTCTGAGACAGAACAATAAGTTATGTTGATTTGGGCTCAACTTTATTTATCAGAAGACTATTTAGTATACAGCAGCGGTTCTCTCAGACAGTGGTCTGTAAGGAATTTTCAGAGCTGGTTCATCCAGCTGCCTCTATTGAAGCATCAAGCTCTAGGCATCCTTCCTGCCCATCCTCTGTAGTCTACATAACCCTTCAGGTTTTTGAGAGATGCTTTTCTCATTAAATTATGCAGATCAGCATTTTCTACTGCTGTTAAGCTTTAGTCTCTTTCTCCACGTAATTCTTTGGTACATCACCTACCTTCATCTAGCTACTTAATGATAATGTAACTGAGGACATCATGGGTGGAAAGAGAGCACCAGAGCCTGAACAAGTTGTAGTAATGAAGTCTGTAGGCAGTCAGAGGAAGTGAGGTGCCTGAAAAGCTGCCAAGTATATGTACAATTGGATTATGTTGGCGGGCAAATTACTTCAATTTTGTCTTTTATATGTTCAAGTATTACCATAGCTGGCAGTGGAAAAGAGCAGAAAATGAAGATTTGGAGGTTTCATCTGGGGATGTGCCTATTAGATGAGTTAATCTCATACAAAGCACATCATAAAGCACTGCCGGTATGTGAAAATTAGTGGACCTCCAACAGGAAGAGATCTATGTGATCCAAGGAGCATTCATTAGGAAACTGAATAATGAGGCAAGGACACATAACACACAGTTAAGGTGGAACTGGCATTTCCAGCTTCCCATCGCACACTACTAAAGGAAACATGGGTCTTCTGGTTCAAGGTTTGTATCACAACAGTCCACAGAAATGTGACCCCCTCATTTGCCGACCAAAGCGTTAAGCCAAGATTGCCCCATGCTAGAGGCTCCCTCTGGAAGAAGCCAAGGGGTGAGATGAACAGGGTTGGTGCCAGGGAAGCTAGGAGATCTCAAACCATGCTGTGCTGTCACAGCCCTGAACAGTCCTGCCCTCTACACTGATATACTCTGCCTTCTTCGTGCCCATTTGAACTGCAGAGTTATCAAATACTCTCCCTATGGCATAGAGAGAATTTCCTTTCAGCTCACAGATACGCAGGCAAATTTTAAAAATTTAAAGGACTGTAACCCTATTCCCATTACTCCCACCTGCAATGACAGATGCTGTTGGGTGGCAAGGAAATGCCCCTTTCTCACTCTGGATAAAAACAGCGGTTACAGTTACCCTTTACCCCTACACACCTGCCTCAGGTTAAAACTATTGCCAGAGCTGATTCGTGTGCAGGTGCTTTTTGCACTGACTTCCCTATAGAGGGTATTAAACTAAACTGCACGAGCAGTTTTGGAAACAAGGCACAGAGCTTGTCTCTGGATGTGTAGTGCCTCTCTTATTATATCCCCACTTGCTGATTTCATACCTACTACACATTTCTCACACTAATTTCCATCTTAACTAATGGTTAACCCATGTGGACCCCTATCAAATGCTTTTCTGAAGTCCAGACCGACTACACTGAATGTATTTCCTTTGTCCAAAAAATGTGGTTCCTTATCAAAGACAGAGAGAGGGCTCATTTAGTAAACTCTTGCTATATTTAATTGCATTTCCTTCTGTAGCTCTTAACAAGATTTAGTAAAGAAACAAGTTTCATGTAACAGTGGTACGCATGTGCATGCATGCAAACGTAGTCATCTTTCTTTCTCCCAGTAATGTTTGAATCTCAGCCAGTTCCAAAGAGTTTTGTCAAAGGAATAAAATTCACAAACATTAAAATCCATTCCTATGCAAAAAAAAAAAAAAAAGAAGACTAGCAGGTGGAGGCAAGAAACCTTATTTCTGCTCCTACCAAAGAGAATACTGTGGGATCTTACCATTGTTGGGCAGTGAAGAACACCATTCTAAACCCTCCACTTCAGGGAGACCACTGACCAAAGCCTATCCTTTCTCAGTCACTGGAGAAAGAGGAAGGTCAAGCCTGATAGATACCTCTGCCACTCATGAAGCTGCTTGTTCAGAAACCTAGGTGGGTTCATACTAATGGGTCTGTAGGTGCCTGTGTGACTTACCTCCTTCTTCCTATACGTAAGTCCTGTAGCTCTAACAAAGTGGTTGCATCAATTAACACAAACCATTCCCTGAGCAGGGAAAGCGATGCAACCTTTTTCCTACAGCTGTACAGGCCAAGGAAAAAACAGCCAGGTTGAGAAGCATGATCATGAGAATGAAAGGTTTGGCCTGCAGGTAGGCTGTTTGCTGGCAGCAGAACATGTGCAGCCCATGCCAGGGCATCCCGTGGCAAGGCACCAGAGATGTAGTGCACGCCAGCAGCTTTTTGCTCTGTCCTCTGGAGCCAGCTCCAGTAGCTTCACAGGAACTGTGCTGCTCCTAGGAGGGACTATCTTGGGAAAACACTGCTAAATAAGAGGTCCAGGGACCAACCAAGTGCTGGATGTCGTGGCTTCTCATGTTGCTTACCTGCTGTCTCACCTTGGCTGTGTCTTGGTGTCTCCAGTTCCAAAACAAGTCTCTATCTCCTGGTGACCATGAACTGCTTTTGGTCAAGGATCAGTCCCTCTGTTAATTAGTGGTATTAAAATAGCCTTTCACCCCTATGCATCCATGCTGTCCATGTGGAAACCTGCCAAGGCTGTGGAAACATGGGAATATGAGGTCTGAGCAGGCTTCTCTCCATCAGCCGGCTGTCACTCTCCAGTGCCATGGTGGTCCCAGGTTCATTACGTTAATGGACATTAGCCAACCCCTATGAAGGACTGCACCTTTTCCAGGATGCAGGCATTGGTGGAGGTTTGACCCTGCTAATCTGGAGATGCATTAGCCTCTCCTCAAGCTCAGCATCAGCCTCAACCTTCTGCTTAGGAGGTGGTCAGAGGACACCACGATTGGCAAAGAGAGGTGCAAGGGCAGAGGGAGAGGGCTACCAGGATGTGAAGTGTTCCTGTGGAGTCCCAGTCTTTCCCTATTGATTCTCATCCCAATGTTGAACGTGCTGCATGGATCCTTTAGCAGCTACTAAGGTGGCAGGCTTTCCCTGCTATGGGCACTGAAATGTCTCTCTTCTCTTCTCTTCTCCATGTTTATTTTCACAAGCCTTTCCATGCCTGTCATTGAGATCAGACTTCCTTTGAAACGTGGTGAAATTAGCCAACGTGATGGCAGAAGAGAAAGAGAGACAGGCAAGCTGTGAGATCACACAAAGTTCATTTATTTAGGAACCCAAATAAAATTCTGAAGCCAAATTAACCTTTCTTGTTGTTACAGGAAGTGCCTAGAACAGACAAAATGAAATCATTCTTGGCAGGGTCTGACAGAATCTGAAAGGTTCTGGTAGAGATTCAGGAGGATTTATGGGATTTAGCTTTTATTTTCCTTGTTTTTTCCAGGAACATGTGCCTACCTGGCTGCAGAACACTCACATTTATAACTGGCCAAAGAATAAGAAGAACATCCTTCTGCGGTTACTGAGGGAGGAGGAGTATGTGGCTCCGCCAATAGGACCTTTACCCACACTCCAGGTTGTGCCGCTATGAACGTTGTAACTTAAAGCACATGAGGAGTGGTTGTTAAAGGGTTGTTCCTGGCAGGGAGCCAGCGTTTTTCCAGATGGCTCTTTTTGATGACAGAAGATACTCTTTCTGCTAAAGGAATTGGTTGTCTTGGGTTACTCAGGCTCAGCTTGTTCTCTACCATGTTAAACATGTATTTCCAAAGCTGATGGGGCAGAAGTCTCTTCTCTAGATTTCCAAATAAGCTACAAATGGAAAGAATGCCCACTTTTATTTTAACATCTGGTTTTAACATACTCCTTTTATTAGTCATTATAGCAAGCAAATACCAGAAATAATGTTGCAATAAGTGTAAAAATAAAAATTACATCCTCCTTTTTGCTCAGGGTTTCTTTAAAGACATTCCTGCCTTGTATAGCATTATAGAACCATTCATTTGTATACACACTATTAAATATATCTGACTTTTGTAAGGCAACCTTATATATGGTGTCCACTTTTATTATTGCTGGGGACAGCAGAGCAACGGGCTGGGTAAGGCAGGTTTTCCATAGCCTGTCTGGCATAAAGACACTTGTCTTCAATTAGAGGACTTTTACATCTGAAATCTCTAGGATTCCCTTTCCTTACAGCTTGGTGCCTCAGACCTCCAGCATGCTGCAGCAACAGTCCCGAAAAGGAGAGCTAAATGTATGACTATGTGTGTGCTGTCAGTGCCATGGAACACTGCAGGATTTTTTATGGCAGGCCTTTAGCTTCATTCCTGCTCTTCAGCCCTTATTCAAAACAGAGCATGTCAAAGGACAGTTGGCATTTGGAAAGCCAGCGATTGTTAAGAGAAAGAACATTGACTCCTACAACTTGCAGTGTGCAGTATGGAACAATAAAATAATCAAAGATGGAGAGCCACAGGGTGCTGGCAACCAGGATGGCTCAACAACATCACGTCTGCTGAAATTTGAACATTTTTTAACGAGCACATAAGCATGACTTTGGTGAGGATTTTTTGGTAGAAAATTAGCCCAGAAGTTGATACTCTTACAGTATCCAAATTATTTAATTAGGTTTCCATGGAGGTGGTGCCAGCATGGTGTGTTGATGCAAAATGGGCTTTGTGGTGCTCATGAAGAAAAAATGAAAACTCAGATTTTCCTTTAGCAGGCTTTTGCAAAAATAATTGCCGCCATTTAAGAGAAGGGTGTATTCAATGTTGTCAACTCCTATGATTTTGACTGTGGTATTTGCTGTGCTTCTTGCAACTCCAGTTTCAAAAGGGAAGCTCAACATCTGAAACAGGCCAATACCTAACATGCCAGCAGCTTCCTGAGAAGGCACAATAAAACTGCGTTAGGCAGTGGTACTTCTTGGCACCTTACTTGCATGTGGGGAGGGGAGGTCTGTTTTCCATGGGATAAATTCTCATTTAAGAAAATAGCTTTCTAGTATGTGGTGATAGCCTAAAATCATGACAGAAATCTATTTTAAATGATCAACAAAGTAAAGACAAAGGGAGTGGGATGTGGGTCGACATTTGGGGTTCCCTGGAGTGCCCTACAGCATCACGCTCAGCCTCGAGGTTAAGCAAGTCTCCTGAAATGCTGTGGCATTATATGCCAACTCAGTATGGCTGCCTCTGTTATTTTAAGGTATCTGAAGTGTTTTAATCCTGTGAAATGGTCTCTCCCAAATGGCTTCCGAGCCTCTTAGCCAATTTCTGCCACATTTAATAGGGAGAGCTCAAAGATACTAAGTGCCTGCAAGTTTCATGAAAGAATTACTTGAGCAAAGAGCGAGCCCCAAACCCACATGCTGAGCAGGGAGAGGCAGCAGAGGTTCCGGTCTCTTCCCAGAGGTGGACAGCTGGCCACCCTGGCCCTGGCAGGGGGCTGGGAGGCCTTTTGGGGCACACAGCCTGCACAAGTCTGGAGGAGAGAAACGTGTAGGGAATGATGCTGTGTCAGTTTTGCTGCTTGCAAAGCAGCATATTAGAGAGCGCAGTTAAGCATTCAAAATGATTAGTGAGGCTGGGTAGTAAATTCCTTTCATCGTTTTGGCTGTCATCTGAAAATATGTGCTCTAGATTTACCACAGAGTTACTTGGTTTGGACCAGGGAATTTCATTAAGTAACTCCTGCATCATGTGATGCACAAGGTTGCATTAAATGGTCCAGTGATTATTTCTATTCTTCTGTTTCAACGATCCTTTTCTGCAAAACAATGCTAGCAGAGTGAGGAAAAAACCGTAAGCTTTGCTGTTTAGGAAGTACAAAGAGCCCAATCTATTTAACTACCGGGGCCTTCTTTTTTTTTTTTTTTTTTAATCGAATAACAATTCCCAGGATTCATTGATCTTTACATTAGTTAGAGCATCCTACAAGGACAGAAACCGTGATGGGGAGAGTGTGAGTAATGAGCTAGCAGCCTAGTGAATCATTTCCCCTAAAGCTTTGTATTTGTAGAGAGACAGATGGTGGGAGCTGTAAAGAGGGAGAGGGAGGAGAAAAGCCGGTTTTTGCAAACAGCAGAAGTATATAGGACAGTGAGGAAAAAAACCAAAGAGAAATAATCAGCAGGTAAGGGAGAAGAAGAGGCTGAGAATATACCGGCTGTTTCAAAACTAATGCATTAATGTTAAAATGGATTAGGGTTAAGGGAAAATACAGAAAGGAAATTGCAGAAAACAAGAGCTTTGTGGCTGAGAGAGGGAAAATTTACCAAGAGCAGCCCTAAATATGTATTTGTTGATGAACTCTTGAGTCAGTTGTTAACTTTATGTGCAAATAACAGAGAAGTAGCTGAAAATGTGTGAGACTCTGTCCTGCAGGCTGGCAGTGCTGCTGCCCAGCTGGAGCTGCCCAGCTGCAGGTACCCACAGGGGCAAAAGGCATGGCTTGGATGGTGACAGCACCAGGGGTTTGTCTCACAGCACCTGTACATTTACAAGGGGTGTGTGGGAGAGGAAATCCATTGTCCCTAACGTGGAAAGTAAGCAAAGCAAGAGAGTTACATACTTAACACTGGGATGAGTGCAGCATTGAGATAGAGGACTTAGAGACAGCCTGCTTTGAAGGCTTGCCAAAACTCAGATGACATTAATGCATGTAAAGATTTTTTTTATGCAAGTCACCTGTGTGACAAAAATAGGGTTGCAAAATTTTATCCCACAGTTAAGTTAGATCGGCCTCTCCAGAGAGGGATGTGTAGGGTGATTCTAGCACAAAGTTAATTTAAGAAAGCCTTGTACACAGGACAAGAAATGCTGCCCTAAGAACTCACTTTCTTCTGGTAGGATCTTAACTGCCAACATTTAATGCCATTTAAGAAAATAAAGCAGCAGACTTCCTGCAGACCCTCTGGAACCGCCAGCAAGGCAGATAACGAAGCTGCCTCATTATAAAGCCACACCAAAGGGTGCCTTGCTGTGAGCCTTTCCTTCATCTCCAGCCACTGACCAGGCTGCAGGTACCAGAGACTTCGGCATCTTAGTAACAGCACCAGTCTGGGCAGTGAACTTGGGCAGTGTGGTCAGGAAGCTCCCCAAACAGATATGAAAAGGAGCAATTCCCACCATTTAAGATGCTTCAGGGTTGTCAGATTGGAGGCTCTGGTAAAGCTGAGAGAGACCCCTGGTCTTAAAAGGGAAGGGGATGTGGGAGGGAAGAATTGGGAGCTCTGTGGCCTTGCAGTGCAAGAGGTCTACTGGGGTAATGAAGTAATACACGTCTCAGAGAGTTCTCTCATCCTCAGTTAGCAGAACAGGTACACGTTATCTCCCAAAGCAAACATCTCTCTTGTTACACTTTGGCTTTAATTTAACAGGTTCCTCCATGCCCACACCTGTAGCAGTCTGCTATTGTTTAACCTAGGTTTGGGAAACAGATACTGCCTGGAAGGTCACAGCTTTCGTCAGCCTCCTCCTCCACCATCCTTTATCATGGTGTTGCTGCAGGGAAGCACTGCCACCGCACCCAGTTTGCAGTACAGACGGGCTGGCACTGCTACTTCTCCCCGGTCCCCAACAGGGATCTTCTGAAGAAGTTCCAGGCTGGCACACAGCACATTGGTATCATTACAAATCTCCAGTATGTCACTTCTCCTTGAGCTGTGCCAAAAGATGCTCACATGGTCCCCTCAGCCAGCACGAACCACACTGGCACATGAACATCTCACAGAAGCCACTTGCAAAACCCTCTCTGAGACATCAGATATCAGACACACCTCTCCCACCCTGCCCATTACAACCAGTGCAGGAAGAAAAATGCCTTTATTTGTGCAGTATTTGTATTACAAGTTATTGGTCACAGCAAGAGGTGTTCTTGGGGCTGCAGGAGGACATCTGAGCAAGCAGAGGTTCCACTGCCATGGCAGACGGGCACTGGCTGCTAATGCCCACACTGGCAAAGCCAAACCAGGCCCTGAGATGCCAGGCCACAGAAGAAGGCAGCAGAGTAGCAAGCCTGTCCAATCCACCTCCAAATTAAGCCAAGAATAAGATGGAATTGCTTAGGCCCACTCCAGCCTTCATTGGCTCAGAGCCCAGCCTGATCATGGAACAGTGCACAGACCACCAGCTGTGTGTCCCTGTCTCTGGCCAAGATCACTTGTAAACAAACAAAAACCCATCTAAAGCTAAGTTTCCCAGCCTGACCAGATCTGCCAGCTAGGCTGCATTTCAAGGGCTCGCTGATGTAGATGGGACCAAATACAAACATACTCCCCACATCGTGGCTCTGAGCACTGCATGCCACTGCACAGATCCATGCAAACTGCCAGAAATGTCACCAAAGCAAAGGCAGGGTTTTTAAAAACATTTGTTCTTCATTGAAAGGTAGCAGGGACTTCACCAGTTTCCAGAGGGTGAGGGGCAAGCGCCTGCTTGCCCACCTAACCCTTCAGTCAGACGAGTTTCACAGCAAACTCTGCAGACACCAAGTCCATGCAGCTAATGGACAGATTCAGGGAATTGCAGCTGAAACTTGGATGAACCCAGTGGATGAAAATCCCTGCAGGACTGGCTGTTGTGGAAGGGGGATCTGCCAAGGGGTAGGAAACTTCCCAGGACCTACTTTGACAGCTGGGCAGATGAAGCCCTCTCTATCTGACTCATATCACTCTTCTAAGAATGGGGACACGCACACTGTTGGAAAGTTCCAGAGACCCTAAAAAGTGTGGGTTTCCTGGGGCTGCAGAAGAAGGTACTGTAATGGTAGTCAGTGAACAAACACACCCTCCCAAAACTATTAAAATAGACTAAAATTGATTTTTAAAAAATCATGACTAGCACCACCTGCGGTGAGCTCATTCTGGCTGAATTTCACTCTTTGGATTTTCCACGTTTTTTCTAAAGAAGTATATTGTGGAAATACTATCTTGGAGGCTTTCTTCAAACTACCTTCCTTTACTTGGGCTGACAGTCCTTAGAGCATGTCTGTTCTATTTTTCATCAGCTATGCCCAGTGAAAATCTGATAAATATGATGCTTTGTAACTGCCATGTTCAGCACTGCAATGCTCTCATGTGCCAGCCTCAGGATTTCCAGCAAGCAGCAGGTGCTGCAGTCCACTGTTAAAAACCCTGCAGTTTTCAAAGGAAGAAATTCAGTGAGAAAGACTTCTAAACAGGAACACTACTGGGGATTGAGTTGAACAGCCCAGAAGCAGTGAGTGCATTAAAGGATCTTTCATCCCTAGGCTGGGAGAGAGAATTTAGCCCAATTGGCACTGACCAAGCCCAGTCCAGACTGTATCTGGTAGCATAGTTCTCAGTGGGCATTGTGTGCACCTCACACATGTGCAAATGCACGCAGCCAGATGCACCCACCACAGTCTTCCTCCCAGAACTTCCCTCCAAACAGACTGCAGACACTGAAATCCAGTCTCAGCACCGATACAGACACTAGTGGTTCCCAAGTGCCGAACCAACAGCATGCAGTGGACAACTGACCATTTCTTTTACAGCAGACTAAAAATACCCCTACCAGCAATGGTTCCAGATGCCCGGCACTGGCTTTCCCCACATACAGGGCAGAGAATCATTTGGAAAACAGAAGTTTTATTCTTCACTTTATTATTACTGCATTGCTGCAGACAGCAGGAAGTCATCCACTCACTCTTCTCCAGCGTCCTTAGCTAAGAAGCTGAGACAATAGTAAAGTGGCCATTTAGGTAAGGTTGTTGAAGACTTACTGTATGAAGAACTACATATATACAAAAAATATTGATTTTTATGGGTCCATTCTCCTCACAGCCTTACAAGAGACAGTTTTTTCCTTGACGTACCAGCTGTGTAGAAGCTGAGACAGCAGAAAGCCAGCAGTAAGACTATCCCAAAAGAGATGAAGGGGAGCTCTTTAAATAGGCACAATAGCACCTGAGAAGACAGACAGAGTACAATAAAGAAATTAGAAAGAGGAAGGGAACTGCACTGCAATAAAATTGAATGCAGTAGCAAAACTAATCAGCTAGCATAGACTCATCTTTTTTTTTCTTTTTTTTCTTTTTTTTTTTTTTAAGAGGTAAAATAACTTAGCATTTACTATTTTTAAAAAGAAGAGGAAAAAGAGAGAAAAACAGTATTTTCCTCTGGGCTTTTGTGTCCCATTTTAACTTACTAGTTGGAAAGCAACCTACTAAAGCAGCACAGTCCCTCCTGAGGACACAGCCCTACTGATGACAATTTGATATATCGGTATATCAGCAGTCAAGAGACCAACAGCTGCATCAAACAAGACAGACAGGTATATAGTACACGGAAAACATAAGGAATGAAAACTGCACATCTCAGACCCTCACACTGATTGATGTAGTCAAGACTCCTTGCTCACTCCCAACTGCAGTTAATTATTCCCCGGAGTAATTAACAGGTTGAATTTTAAAGCTCTGGCTGGATGGACTTGGCATTGGAGAGACAGGTTTCACCATTCCCTCAAAGCAGTGCCCAGACAATGGTGTGAATTTTGTGACTTGCTTTACTGAAGCTATGCTAGTGAAAAAGCATCATTCCCATCAAACCAGGTTGTAATTTTTCTGTTGCCCATATTTCTCAGTTGTGCACACTTTCCTGGTTTTGATGTCTTACGGAGTAGATTGTCTTGAACTGCCCAATGTCCTGGCCCCAACAGCAGTTCTTTTCAGTACAAAAAAATGTTCATCCAGAGACCCACATCAGGCTCAGCCTGTGCATCCCTACACAAGATCAACACTGGATCTGGTGTGACCCTGTACAGCCTTCACATGACGTGAAATCAGAGGTGGGAGATAAAATAAGAGGTTGTTGAACAGTGCTATCATATGGAGACAGGGTGGTGCTTGGGAAGACTACTCAGGGCATTTCTATATTAAAGTATGGTCTAAGCTTACCTCTGTGATGATACCCAAACTGGTTGCTTGCAGATAGCAAGAAGACAAGCCTTTATGAGACACTGTCTGTGAAACAGCATTGGTGAGAAAATCCAGTGGGTGCCAGGAGCTCTGGTGTCACATTTCCTGTGGCAGAGCTCAGTAAAATGAATGCCTTCAAGCAGGCAGAGGAGTCCTTGACCTACCTGCTCCCTGCAACCAGAATATTTCCCAGGTACATCTCAGGGAAAGGTATTTAGCCTACCAGATGTATGGGGTACACGCACAGGTTGCAAACAGCATGTCTGCGAGCTCTGAGCTTGTCAGACGAGTCTCAGTGCCTGGCCCCTGTATGCACATGGGGCCTTAGCAGGTTTTTGAGGCGTTTCCCATCAGCCCTGCTATCAGCTCTTGCTGTCACGCTGTAGATGTGCTATCATGCTGCTTAAAGCATGCTTTCAGTTCTGATTTCTCTTTTCTCTCACACACTTCCATTAGGAAACCCCTAACCAAAAGAAGCATTTTTCATAATTTTTCATGTGCTGCCTGCATTAGCAACATTAGAAGCAGCTATGTAGATACAGCTGCCTTGTGCCTAATGCCGAACACCAGAATGCTGCTCTTACGAAGAGCTTACAGTCTGACTCTATCTGGGATTTGAGTGGCTAACTAAAATCCTTTGCAAATTATCTGTCACCTCTTTGTAAGCCCTGCTTCCTTTCTTTACGTCTGAATTCGGGCTGGGGATAATGAACTTCCTGTATCATAGACTGGGATACAAGGAAACTCATTGTACACTCACCAAGGAAGAGTGTATCAGTAAGTAGCTTATAAGACAGCTCTGAAGGGCCTTGTTAGAATGACTTATTCTCCGAGTTTCAGTGGTTTGATTAAGTGGATCATGTGATAAACACTTATAATGAACTTCTTCAGATGCTGCCAGGGAAAACCCAGCAGATAAAATGCTGAATCCAATGGCATTGCTCTCTGCATAACAAACTGATTACAAAGACGGAAAAATCATGCAATTCACTGGCTTCTTCTCCCACTCAGGACAGCACAACAGTGTTATACAATTTTCTCTTTGCTGCTCCAAATTAAAGTATCCTTGCTACTCAGTACAGTTCAAACTAGTGCAATTTTTCTCCTACAACTCACCAGGCAGATTACAGCTAAATGTAGCTACTTGCAAGCAAGTCTAGTCATGCTTTTGAAGGTTTCTTATTAAAGAAAACAAAATAATACAAACAAACATGGCAATGGTCAGAACTAGATAATCTTTAAGGTTCCTTCCAACCCTTCTATGATTCTATAGAAAAAAAACCCCAAAAACTAAACAAAAATTGAGCATAAACTCACAAGTAACATAGGCTAATCTGGTTTATTTAAAAACGGCAGGCCATAGTTGAGAGCATCCCTTGCAGTTTCGGCCTGGCCAATACCTGTAGGACCAATGAACCGGGGTAATACACCAGCATCTGCTCTGTTCTCTCCTCACCCCCAGCTCACAGCTTGTTGTTTCTCTTTCTCAGCAGCACAGTCTCCCTTCTTTACTCTCCCAAGTTGTCTCTGCCTAACAAGCTACAGTACCTCTGCAAAAGGCATCCTGGCTCTGGCATGAAGCATGGGATGTATGCACTTGTTCCTGTCCTGTTAGCCAGCATAAATTACAGCACTGCTTCTTCAAGGCCAGTGCTATATCCCTGACTCGGGTGTCAGCTGCAGCTGTGTGACAGATGGGGGGCCTTTAAGAAAGTCTTCTTCAGGTCCTGTGACTGAGATGAAGGAAAGACTCCCAAAGCCTCTTCTCCTTGACTAGCAATACCCACGTGCTCCTGCTACCATGGACAACAGCTGCACCAGGACACACCTGCTGTTCTCATCTAATACCTGGTTATTTGTCAGGGCTCTGCTACGCAGAAAAGGATTCGGAGCTCTGCTCACACTTTGAGGTGTCAGGATGGAGAAGGTAGCTGTTTCAGCTGGGCATGGTAAAGATGTCAGGGAACATGTGGAGAGATAGGCAAGTGCTGGACTCTTAAGTGAGGTAATTCGTATTACTTGGGACCCTTAATTCAGTAAAGGGTTAGCGAGGGCATTCTCTTCCTTTAAGCTACATACTGACTGGTTTTCCCCCAGTCTAGATCCCAGACTTTACAGAGCAGTAGCTGAGATGGCAGAAGCTGCAAAGCCAGCCCACAGTAATGCCTGTCCTCAGGCTACCTCTCTCCATATCATCCCACTGAGTCATCAGCTCTTTAGGGTCACTAGGTGAATCGCCTTAGAGGCAATTGCTTTGTGAGTTCAGGTGTCAGTAGAAACAAGAGGGTAAAGGGTTGTAAAGGGCAGGTCACCTCAGCAGCTCTGTCCTGCATGTCACCAGCAGGTCTGACAGCTGCCAATGACACAGAGTGGAACCAAATTGGCAGTGCTAATTCCTCCATCACACTTACAGCCGTTGCATTTCCCTCCTGCCTGCCACAAGGCAAGAGTGCCCAGCCTGGGACACAAGTTGTGCACAATCACTTGTGCACCATGACTAGAAAGCCTGCTCTGGCACAGCACTTGGGAGAATGATCTTGGTTATGGCTGGCATTGAACTGTGCTCCCTGCTCCATCTGCTTCCCACACTCAGGAGCAGTGCCCCATGCCCTGTCCATTGCACTGAGCAGCCTGTTAAACCACTTCCTTGACTACCAGCCATGCACAGACACACAGACAGCCTTGCAAGTGAGATCCTGTGCTTGCACTTTGCACCGACACTAGAGCTGGCCCAGGGACATGTCTAGGAGCACCCTTAAGTACAATACCAACATGTTAGCATGCTACATGAATCGATAGCCTGAACACACCTAGTGCAGATGTTGTGAAAAGACCTATGGAGGAAACATTTGCCAGATGAAGATCTGAAGAAGGAATAAATATCAAATGGACTTGTCAGATGAATTACAGCATTGGGGGAGGAAGATATCTTGATCCTTGGCTTGACCATCAGAATGCTTATCCATCAGTTCTGTTTTGAGGAATGGTCCAGCAGTTACGGCATCTCACTGAAGTCCTAGAGGATGGTAAACACTGTTTGCATTTTCTTCAAGCAGCCAACCTGTAAACACAACAGCAGTTTAAAGTACATCAAACTTTGTATGTCAGCTTTCCTAAGTACCCTTACTAGCCATTAAGTTTCCCCAGCTCATGCTATTATTCAATTAATGGGATTGCAAGCTGTAATCGAAGGGATAATACACCTCTCAGATCTCATCAGTTGTGATGGCATGTGAGAACGAGGGCCTTATCTTAATTTATTTTACAGCCAAAGGGAATTAATGTATCTAATAGCAAGAAAAAAGGTATCTTTAAAACATGGTTCTATGCAATCAGTAAGAATTAATAATAACAATACTGCTATTAGACTTGGTCATCAGAGAACAATGGAATTTTAAATCCGTAAACTAAGCAAAAATTTGCACATTCAGTTGTTTCCACTTGATAAAGGAGTCTTCCTCCCACATGACAAAACAGGTAAAGGTGTTTGTGCTTTAAACTATGGATGCTAACTTATCCACACTCTAGTCTGAAATTGTGAATCAATTCGGAGTGCCATTCAGCAGCTGCCTTTTTACTGGTCTCATACTTGTATGTATTAAATACTGTCCAAAGATTTCCTTTGTAGGCCTGTCTGGGACTGAAAACCTGGTGTACACAACTCATAAATAAAGCTAGTGAGACATGAACAAGAAAAAGCATAGCATACTTCTGGGAATCACTCCAGAAAAATAAATATGCAAGATGGCACATCACCCTACACAAAGCTGGCAAAGGTAAAATAACATTTGGGTTTGATCATTATAGAAAAGAAAATAATTCTGTGTTCACATGTACATGCTGATCTTCCACTGAGACAAAAGGGCAAAGGTAAGACTGGAGTTCGACTCACAAGAAAACCAACCTGCTGGCAACAGTTGTGACTTATTTAACCAAACTGAGGGAATCAAGTCTGAATCTGATCCCTAGCTTTCAAAAAGTCCATGAATTCTCCAGGACTGACCACAACCATTACTTCCTGTCTCTGTGGTTCATGACTCTTCTTATGGCATATGCTTGCTTTTAAATTCTAGGTATACTTTTGCCTCAACAGCCACAATGCATGACTTTATACAGTGGTATTAAAACATGGTAAAGAACAAAAGAGGAACAATTGTCCTGCTTTCCTATAATGGGTTTGGAGGAACACACCCTCCTGTTTCCATCAGTGCTTCACTCATTTTTCTTGAATAGGATACTACATTTACTGGCATTGACTCTTTCCTCAGAGTTTATTATTTTGCTCCCCTTCTTCTCTTCTCGCATTTTCAGTCTTTTCT
>VYZT01054942.1:0-10580 GCA_013400735.1 Pomatostomus ruficeps | reverse complement strand
TCCTGGCCCACACAGAATCAGTTCTGGGATGACTGTTTCATTTCTGGGAAGGTTTTTTACATTGCAGCAGGTCGGGTGGGAAACTACATCGTGCACTTGTAAAACCATGCTGAAGAAGTTTGTATCCCCTGCAGGAAAGACACTCCATAGTATAACAAAGGCAATCTCCTCCATGGGTGCGTCCCTGGGTGTTCAGTGAAGAAATGAGAAGTTTGGGCGGGGGAGAAATGAGGGTGCTTTACAAGTATTTTAGTACTTAAATCTTCTTCTAATCTTGTTAATAAACTTAGTTTATAGTTTTAAGATAAGCCTGGTGTTTGCCTTAAAATATTTCTCTCAGAGATCCTTGTTCTCAATCATGAACCTTCAAATGATTTTTTGTGAGTTATTTTCAACCCATGACAAACCCACAACCTTAGCATTATTAGCACCATTCTCTAACCAACTGAGCTAGTCTCAGTGGCTGTTGAAAGGTGTAGGATCTAGGCATGACGTAAATGGTATAGAATAAAGGGTGGATAATGTCCTGTTTCTGGCCAGGAAGGAGTTAAATTTTTTTTGCAGTAACTGTGAGGGTGTGGCTGTGAGTGTGTCTAGGAGGTTATTTGATACCACCATATGTCATTGCCAGGGGTGGGAGAAAGGGACTCTCTCTTGCTTCTGAAAAGAAAGATGTTCCTACTGGTAGGAGAAAGCATGGCAGGTGAAACTGTCCAGTATTGTTTTATTTTATGTGTAAATAGTTTCTTTGTCTTATACCTTTTGTTCTAAATATTGTTGCTGTTGTCATTCATTTTATCTCATTGTTGTTTCCAGCAAATTGTTCTTATCTCAACCCATGATCTTTGCATTTTGTGTTTTCACTTGGAGGGGGAGGGGGAGTGAGTGGCTTTAGGAGGACTACTAAATTGGAGAATACCATTCCTGATCTTTAAAAAATGTAGAAAGAAGGACCCTGGGAACTACCAACCTGTCAGCCTCACGTCTGTGCCTGGGAATATCCTGGAACAGATCCTCCTAGAAGCTGTGCAAAGGCACATGGAGGACAGGGAGGTGATTCAGTACAGCCAGCACAGCTTCATCAAAGGCAACTCCTGCCTGACCAACCTAGAGGCCTTCTATGATGGAGTAACTCCATCAGTGGACAAGGGAAGAGCTACACCTCATCTCCTGGGACTTCTGTAAGGCCTTTGACATGGTCCCCCACAACATCCTTCTCTCTAAATTGGAGAGATATGGATTTAATGGGTGGCTTATTTGGTGGACAAGGAATTGGTTGGATGATCGCATCCAGAAGGTCATGGTCAACAACTCAATGTCCCTATAGACATTGGTGACAAGTGGTATCCCTCAGGGGTCCATATTGGCACCAGCACTGTTTAATATCTTCGTCAATGACATAGTGGGATCAAGTGCACCCTTGGCAAGTTTGCAGATTACATCAAGCTGAGTGGTGTGGTCGACACACCCGTAGGACAGGATGCCATTCAGGGGGACCTTGACAAGCTTGAAAGGGGGCCTGGTAGGAACCCTGTGAGGTTCAAGAAGGCCAAATGCAAGGTCCTGCACCTGGGGTGGGGCAATCCCAAGCACAAATACAGGTTGGGTGGAGAATGGATTGAGAGCAGCCCTGAGAAGGACTTGAAGGTGCTGGTGGACAAGAAGATCAATATGACCCAGCAAATACACACTTGCAGCCCAGAAGGCCAACCGTACTCTGGGTTGCATCAAAAGAAGTGTGGCCAGCAGGTCAAGGGATGTGATTCTTCCCCTTTACCCTGCTCTTGTGACACCCCACTTGGAGTACTGCATCCAGCTCTGGGGCCTTGTTATGGTTTAAGCCCACCTAGAAACTAAGCACCATGAAGACGCTCATTCAAACGGCCTCTCTCCCTCCCACCCCAGTTGAATGGGGAGGAGAATCAAAAATAAAACTTGTAGGTTGAGATAAGAACAGGTTAGTAATTGAAAATAAAGTAAAATACAATAATAACAGTAAATAATATTAATAATAATAATGATTATAAAAAGGGAAAGGAAAAAAACCAAACAAGTGATGCACAATACAATTGCTCACCACATGCTGACCAATGCCAGACCCCTGTTCCCAAACCCAGATCACCTCTCCTTCTGGTAACTACCCCAGTTTATATACTGGGCATGATGTTCTATGGTGTGGAATATCCCTTTGGCCAGTTCGAATTACTTGTCCTGGCTATGTTCCCTCCCAGTTTCTTTTGTGAACCTCCTCACTGGCAGAGCATGAGTTACAATCCAAAAATGAGTCCTTGACTTAGGATAAACATGACTTAACAAGAACTGAAACATCAGTATGTTATCAACATTATTCTCATTCTGAATCCAAAATACAGCACTGTATTAGCTACTGAGAAGAAACGAACTCTATCCCAGCTGAAACCAGGACAGGTCTCCAACATAAGAAGGATGTAGACCTGTTGGAGCAAGTCCAGAGGAGGGATGCGAAAATGATCAGGGTTTGCATGGCCTGGTTTTTGGTAGTGGGGGGGCTACTGGAGTAGCTTCTGTGAGAAGCTGCTAGAAGCTTCTTCAGTGTACGGCAAAGCCAATCCCTGGTAGCTCCAAAGATGGATGTGCTGCTGGCCAAGGCTGGGCCAATTAGGAATGGTGGTAATGCCTCTGTGATAACATATTTAAGAACAAAGATAAACAAAAAGTTGTTGCCCAGTTTTAATTGTGCTCAGAGAAGAGGAGAGTAAGAACATGTGATAAGAACAACTATGCAGACACCAAGGTCAGTGAAGAAGGAGGAGGAGGAGGTGCTCCAGGCGCCAGAGCTGATTCCTCTGCAGGCCGTGGTGAAGACCATGGTGAAGGAGCTGTCCCTCTGCAGCTCAGGGAGGGCCACAGGGATGCAGAGGTGGATGCTTGAGAGGAGGCTGTGACCCCAGGGGAGACCCATGGAGAGAGGGGCCCTATAGGTATCAAAGCTTCTTAAAGGGAATCCTTGAGTGATGGGATTTAGAGCCACTCATCATTGTGATTATCCTCTTTGAAGGTCCTAGTTGAGATACAGTAGCTAAATTCAGCATCCAAGTAATCATAAACAGCAAGTTTGGAAGGGACTGAATGAGTTCCTCTTAGACCATCCTTTATGATAAACTGCACCTGTTGCTATTTTTGAAAGGCATTTGTCTAAGCTGTTACTAGACATCCTTTTCTTGTCCTCTCTTTCTTCTTTCCCTTATCTCTTCCAGCCAAAAATTTCATTTTACTATCTACTAGGGAAAGTCTTATTTGTAGCTTCAATGCCTGATTTATGCTGAAATTATCAAAATGGTTAATTTCTTAAATAAATTTTACATTACCAGTTTAATACAGAATGCTTCCAAATTTAAATAAGTGCTTACTAATAGCCAACAATTTAGTGAATTTGTGTTTGCTTTGACTTTCCCATATAGAGCTGCCTCATGTTTAAGATATACTTCTATTTCTACATTTTGCATTATATACACACACATGAACCCACATGCACACAAATATGTATGTATATATATATTCTTTCAATTCAAAGTTTCCTGTTATTTAGAATGAAAATGAGGCATAACTGTGTATTGGTTTAAGATAAAAATATCTGCTGTGGTGTTTATCACATTAGAAGCATTCATAGAAGAATCAAGCTAGACAATGATACATTGTGTTGGTATGTTCATCAGCACCACTAAGTAGACTGTACACTGCATTTTGATATTCCTGTGTTAGAGTACTCCATTGAATTTTGTTTGTGAAGTCAATAAGAGCTATTTTCTTATTGTTAAAACAGATAGTAATTAACTACATTTCTTTGCTTAGAGTTTGCCAATTGCAGAGGGTAAGACCAAGAAACAGAGTTCAATGTACTTTATCATATTTTTATTTTTCAGAGGCCCAGAAGATGCAATAAATGACTGCAGAATCATTTTTATAGAGGAAATGTACAAGATTGAAAAGCCAGGAGCTTATCCACTGACATTTTCAGATGGAGATTTCAAAAGTATGAGATTTTTTTTGTGTGATTGAGACTGTTAGTTAAATATTTGAATGGCATTTAAAAATTAAGGGATCAGAGCACAAAATCAATTTGATTAAGGCTTCTTTTGTGTGTAATAAATGAATTGTTATTACACAGATTTTGGGTTGAAAAGTTTTTATGAGAATGTAACTTTATTACAAAGTCCCCTGTCATTGTAGCATGGTATGAGCTCTGCTTTCTTCTTGCAGTCTGAGAGAATAAATTGTTGATGTAATATATCAACACATTAGTGCTGTGAATATAGCAGGTAAATGGTTGATATTTTAGATGATCTGTATGGGTTGAATTCATATTCTGAGATAAGTTCCTAGGCAGGCATACAAACCACAAAACATACTATCATAATGGACATCTAATTTGAGTTCTTAATAGATGCAAAAGACTGCTGTCTTTAACTATGGCATTATCTAAGAACGAAAAATCATTAGCTGTGTAGAGCAAGAGTGTCAAGATTGCTAGAACTATGAAAAAAACAGATATATTCAATTTTAGGTTATTGTGTCCTTCTGTGCACTAAATACCACCATGTTTTCTCCCTGCCCCCTGCCAAAGGGCAGTTCTCTATAAAGCAGTTTAACATTTTATCCTAAGTTAAAAAATATATGAAAATTAAAGAACAGGAGTTATAGGACAGTGTTTATAATGGGAACCCTGAGAGGTTGATCTGTGGCATTATTGATAGATATTACTGAATTTTAAAAGAAGAAAATTTATTTATTTTAGTTTTCATTTATAATCTATACTATTTGCAGTGTACTGTCAAAGCAAAGATATATTAAAAATGTGGTTTTTTAAAAAGGAAATTCCATTTGCAAATGTATTCATAAAAATAAAAATGTAATTTTCAATAAATGAAGGCATTTTAAACCATTTATTTTTTTCATTGTTTGTTATTTTTCTCAGCTTAATCAATGGGAAAAGACTGTTCATTCCATTTATGTTCTCATTTCATTTTAAAATAATATTTTTGTGATAAATGGACAGTTTCAGAAATGTCTAAATTTAGAGATAGTATAAAACCAAGTTATATCTGATTTGCATTTATGTATCTAATTTTTATATGTATATTAGAATATTCCTAGTTTACAAAACTGATTTTGAAGGGTATGTAAATTTGTCATGCTTTATTTAATTATATACATCACCACACTTTGACCTAAACTAATAGTAGCAACGGGAGTCAAATGTTATCTGGTAGGCCTCTCGATATATCGCTGCTTCTTTTAAAAGTAAGAAAATGCTAATCTTAATTTATAGCATTTCTGACAGTCTAGAGTTACTTGGGAGCATCAGAAAACTGTTCTGTTTATCTAAGTGAATAACATAATTAAATATTGCAATAGTTTCAGAGAACCAGAAGATCAAATTGCAAACTTCATAAGATGGTTGAAGAAAATGCGATATGGAGAAAAGAGAAGCTAATTTATATTTTGACTCATACTACTCATTTTTCCATTATTATCAAAGGTGTCTTTGTTGTCTAGCTCAGTGGATGCCAAAGTGGGATGCATGCACCCCAGGGGGTGTGCAAGATAATCCATTGGGGAACAGGAAGAAAATAATTTTTGTCCTGTTAAAAAATAAAATAAATTTAAATTAATCTTTAAACAGTGTTTATTTCATCCTTATATGATTTGCTTTTAATTTCCATTTTTGTGTATGTTTTATAATGTGCATAATATATTAGTAGAGTAGCACATGTATATAATTTATAAATAAACATAAATATATTGAAGGTGCATACTCAAAAGTTTTTTACTAATGAGCTGTGCAAACAAAAACATTTGGAGACCACTGCACTAACTTTCTGCTTCCAACCCAAACTCTGAAACAATAATTTCAGTTCCCTCTTGTCCTCTGATTCAAGGCCCATTTACTCATTGAAGTAAGAAAAATGTTCCTTCAGCTGTCTGGAAGTGCTTTGATCATCACAGTACTTAGTCATTGTTATTATTATATTCTGTATCACATCCTCATAGTTTAGTTTGTCCGATTCACTTCCATAGTCTTTCTTGCTGGTTTTCACACAGAAATACTCCAAAATTGTTTTCCTGTAATGCTCTAGCTCTGAGGTGTGGTCAAGTGCTTTTAAGTCTTTTCTTCCTTCTAAACTTATTTCAGACACTTTCTGTAATAGTTCTGCTACATGTAGTTAATTTACCTACTGTCTCCTTTGCATCTAAGATAAGATTATTAAATGTTATCCTTTTTCTATAAAGGCATTTCTTACCTTAGCTGAGGAACTAGTACTTATGCTGTTACTGTATAAAGGATGCATTGGCCCAAATTCCCAAATGAGCAGAAACAGGCATTAATTCAATTTATATAAAAAGAAACTGTCTGAAAATATGTGATCTGGCATCATCTGTCATTCTTGATTAACAATTCATATATTAATCTGTATATTAATTTTTAGAGGGATGGAGTTTTTCTGAGTTGTAATTTGCTCTTCATAAGTCTTAAGGTATCCTTTTAGAATTTTTAAATATCTACATTTAATGTGCCCAGATCTGATCTGTAGGAAGAGTGTATAGGTGGAGCAGTGGTGGTGAGGAATCAGAGAAACTGCTGATTGGTCTCTTTCAGTGTTGCTTGTACATGCAGCAGAAGAAATTCCATTAGTCCAGAGAGTCCAATACCTCATTATAAAAGCTCCATTTACAAATAGGGACAGTGCCCATATGTGTAAAGAGTCGAGTCCTATTGATGTAGTAATGCATAAAGACAATAACTGGTCATTTTACAGCACTAATGTAGGCTGATCCAAGTGCTTAAGTTTCAGTAAGCCTACATAATTAAACATATTCTTTCATTTGTCTGCTTGAATTAAAAGGAAAAAAATTGTTTATTACCAAGAATAAAGACTAAACTTGTCTATTTTTTCAGATTTAAATAAAATTATTGTGAATTGATGAAATTAGAATAAAGCAGTATTATTCATTATTTGTCAACCCTGTGCATTTTTTAAAATTGCAACAGTATAAAGGACTGTAATTTCACAGTTCTCTTCAAGTCTTCCAGACAGTCTTGCCAAGGCAACTTGCAGAACAGTATCTTCTCATGATCTAGTCCATCAAAATGAGTCTATTCACATTAATAAGTGCTAAGTCTTCATAAAATTAGTCAGTTATTATAATGTATTCAGTACAGTCAAGCTGCCAGTGAATTACGCTGCCATTGTTTGAGTATGTAGAGCTATTTTCTGTCTTTTTTACATCCCACATGCCCCCATCCCCTAATGGTCAGGGTAGCAGAGCAACAGGCTAGGTTGAAACCTAACCTGGAAAATGACAATGACTCATAAATATTAGGATGAAAAACACAAGTTGATATTGACAGTAGTTGCTTAATCATGTAGTGATACATAAGTGTTATCTAGGTCTAAACTGTTCATGTTGGCGTGATCTTTTCAAACACAGACTTCATTGTAATAGCAAAGCTACTACATCCATGGCATATTCATATGAACACACATGTATATTTTCTTCTGCCATTATATTGTATTTATGAATCTGAAATTGCTTTTCTGACCTGTGACTTTTTATCTTTTTTTATAGGAAAGAGTGGCCCTGAATGTAAGCACTGCAGGGCTGACCCAGATAAAGAATGTCGCTTTTGCTCCTGTTACTTGTGTGGTGGAAAACAGGATGCTCACATGCAACTCCTGTGTGATGAATGTAATATGGCTTATCATATATACTGCCTGAACCCTCCCTTAAGCAAGATACCAGAAGATGAGGATTGGTAAGTATACAAAGGTGATTTCCTTATTTATATTCACATTCTACACAAGGTACCTCTGTTATTTGCAACTAGAGAAATTACTGAAGAGCTTTTATACATCTGGTATGTTTTTTATCCTTGCACTGCATGTAAGCATATTTGCATTTTATGTTAAGATTCTATAAATATAATTCATAAACTACTGGTATTGAGCATTATTGATCATTACAGAATTTCAGAAATTAGATTGTTCAGTTTATGACCTCTGTGAGATTGATGTTATTAGACTTAATTAGCACCACCTGCAGTGGTGCTTCCCCAACATTTTATTTGTTTTATTCAGGCTTCATTGTTGCTTCTCCTTTTCTTTCCCGTCAATCTCAGCCCTTATTGCTGGCTCCTTGCCCTTCCCTTATTCTATAGCTGACTCATTTTTTCTGCTGTAAGAAAACTACTACATGATTTCTCCCCATTTCCAGTAACTAGTGCCACCAGCAAGAAACCCAAACTAGTACCCCTTGGAAGACTCAGTTATCTCCATTCTGAGCTGACTCTGCATTGAGCCAGCATCAGCTAATTGAAGCTTATCTTAAGCTCCATGCCACATCTCACCTGTTGTTGTCAATAAGAAAGGCCTTGCAGAATGAAGTCCTTGTTACTTTTGTAAAATCCTTTTTCACTCTTGCTACTTCGGCTAAGTAGAAAAGGACTCTGGGAATGACTTAGCTGAACTGGAGGTAGAAAAACAAGTTATGTAACTAGCGTGTGTTCACATCGTGGTGTATGGTGGTTGGTTCAAGACTTGTTTATTATGATTTAAAGGTATGTAAGTAATAATGGACTAATTGCTTAAAAACCCCTGGTTTTTGCAATAAACTACCTCCCTTTTGCACCTGCTTGGAGATTCTGCATCGGTCTGCTACAACCTGTATCAGTTATGTGCAACTCATACCATTTGTACTTATAACCTGCTTGTAAAATATATTAAATGTTAATCTTTTATAAGTGACTTATAAATAGAACTTAATTCTAAAGTTTGCCATTATGAATCCATCAATAGATGTCTATGGACATGTTTTAAGAAAAATTTTGAACTGCATTTTGTGATAGATTTTAGTGGAACTGCACACTTCAAATAAAATATTTTAGGTACTTTAGAAGTTTAACATTCTATGGAGGTAAATAACATTGTATTATATCAACTGCCTCATACTGAGTAAGTTTGTTCATAGTTCAGTGTCTAATACTCTTCCTTATTTCATGGGCTAATATATTTCAGTTTCCCCAGACTTCAGTTATATTTATACACATGTGCAAGTTCAATTATGACATTTGGTGAGGCTTTTTTCATTGTGTATATGTGCACAATGATATGCTTCTGCTGATTTAAAAGGTAATAGACATTTCTTTTTGAATATCCTGAACTGAAAAGAATTTTACTCATATTTGCTCTGTTTGGAGAAACTGCTGAATTTGAACACTACCTAGAAAATATTGCAAATATGTATGATTTGTTGGAACTAAATATAACATATACTGTCTGTGTTCTTCCGATTTCTTGTATATGCAAAACTATTGTTTACACAGGTATATATCCTCTTTATTCCACAGTCTTTTTTGGGTAGCATGTGAATCCAAACTATCTCCAGGTTCTCTACTTTTATGCACAGAGGACTAATCTGCCCCAACATCTATTCACTTCCTACTAATTGTTTATGGAAGTGAGCTGAAGGTCTTAGTGCTTGAAAATCATGTGCTGGAAAGTGTTCTATGCTGTAGTGCTTCAGAGTTGGTCACCATCCTTAAACAGTTTTCTTTTGTGACTGTGCTTGACTTCTGGGTATAACGAATGACTTGCCAGCCATTCAGGTGAGCAACAGGTGGTGGCAGGGCCATTTGCAGGCGATTTAAAAGGCTCTGGGGACTACAACAAACAGGATAGGGCAAACAAGTGTGTGGCACGGCAGTTCACCAGGTAGTTGACGCAGGAAGGGCACAGACACCCTCCCAGCGCCTGGTGGTGGGTTGTGTTAGGTGGGTGTGGTGTTTTGTCTGTTTTTTTTGTTTTTCTTTTTCCCCAACTTGTCTAGATCCAGCAGTGGTTTACAAACTACCAAAAGCCATTGGTGTTGCTGCCAGCAAGAATGTACTAACACAAACAGAACCCCCCAAGAAGGATGCAGACTGTCCAGGTCACTGGCTGCAGGGAGTGTCTGAGCCTGGTGTTAGTACCAGAGGACAGTGCAAAAGACACCTGCATGCAGTGTGAGCAGGTGAATGATCTGCTCTGTCTGGTGGCAGAGATTAAGGAAAAAGTGGAAAGGCTAAGGAGTACTAGGGAAAGTGAAAGAGAAATAGACTGGTGGAGTTACACCCTTCCAACCCTGAGAGAAGTTCAGCAGGAGTCAGAGGACCCCTGCCCCTCTTACCATCAGGCAGAAGGAGGAGACCTAGTAGATGGAGGGAATGGAAACAGGTCCGTGTTCAGGGAGATAAAAGAATCCCCTCCTGACCACCATCACCTTCCCAGGTGCCCTTACAGAAGAGGTATGAGGCCCTGGATCCAGAGAGTCAGGTAGATGACACTAAAGAATCTGGACAATCTGCCAGTTGCACTTCATCTGTCAGACAGATCACAACTTCAAGTATTAAGAAGAAAAGAAGGTTAGTTGTGTAGTAGATGACTCCCTTCTAAGGGGAACTGAGGGCCCTATATGTCAACCAGACCCATCCCACAGGGAAATCTGCTGCCTCCCTGGGGCCTGGGTATGGAATATTACCAAGACACTCCCTGAACTAATTCAGC
>VYZT01054940.1:3591-16962 GCA_013400735.1 Pomatostomus ruficeps | reverse complement strand
TTTATTTATTTGTTTGTTTTCCTTCATACACATGAGCTTGGTTTATGATTTATGTATATTTTGCTTTGATATGAAATATGACTGCAAAAACATAGTGAAATTTATATACAGCTTCTTCCGGGTGATTTAATTTAATCATCCTTCCAATTACTACTTACATGAATAATTCAAATGCTGAGAGTAGAGGAAAAAAAATGAGATTGTAGTGCATATATTTCCTATAGACTGTAAAAAGGGACTGTTACTATCCTATGCAGTAGTTTAAATTAAATATACAGCAATTACATTCTGTATTAAGGATGCTCTTAAACTTTGCTCTGATGAGATAAGAGATCACAGTGGTTAAAACCTCACTTGACCTTAGAAGCTGCCCTTAGCTTTGAGTCTGTGGTCTGACCTTGGGCAAGCTGAGTACAAGGGTGCTTCCTTTTCTAAGGCATGCAGCACTCAATATCTGAGCACAGCTTTTGCCAGTAAAATTGGAAGGTTGCTTAATATTTTGTCTCTGACCTTGCCATTTCTGGATGTTCTTGTGTCTTGTTCATGGCTGAGTAGCAGTGTCTACTGTACATTTAAACCATATTAAAAGACATAAATTCTGACCCAAAATAAATGTGTTACCTGATGCTTGGAGAAACCCAATCTGATACCTCTGCACTTGGTGCACCTATCATAAGTCAGTGGGCATTATTCTGTTTCAAAAATGTAGCTCAAGCATATGAAGACCATTTTCACTTCAGACCATTTCCCAGTGCTTTCAACACATAGCGATGAGGTAACTCACCTTCATTTTCTTCTTATCCATGTTTCACATTTTCAAAGGAGAAGAAGAATCCAGGGAATGATTCTAAAGGCTTTTTATGTATTTTATCTATTGTAAAGTACATTCAAAATCTTTAGAGTGGGTGCTGAAATGTGGACTCTCCTACCAGAGATGTAGAGTCATGTTCTCCTCTGCTTTTGTCTTAAGAAAACAGAATTAAAGATTTTTGTACTCTTGTTGGCATTTGTGATTTCAATGTGAATTCTGCAAGATTTACTATTTAAAAAAAATCAAACAGCTCCTAAAGCTATGATTGCATCAGCTATATATAAATATATATAAAATAAAATAAATTTTAAAAAAGATAATTTCTATGTAAAAAAAGCATTAAAGCAAGTGCATGAAGGCCTTCAGTTTTATCTTCTAGACTGTAGTGGTTGCATAGTAATTATCGGGGACAGACACTTGGGAAACATTCTTTAATCAAGGAGTTTTGATTAGTCTAATCACTCCTCTACAATGACTATGCAAATGCATATTCTGGTGGTGTTGTTTAATTTGAAACCATAGGTTTCCTTATTAAGTAACACAAAAAAGTTAGTGGTGTTAATAACACTGTTGTGGCTGCAGCATGAAATCTACAAAACTAAAATGAGGGGAACATAAAATAGCAAAATATTTCCAGAATAAAAACATTATTTCAGCATTTGGACAGAGCTAAAATATGTTTTCCACTGCTAGCAGATGCCTGAACAAAGCTGTTCCTGGTTTGATTTTCTGTTCTAGGAGAAATTAATCTTTTTATAGGCTAATCACTTACAGTTGTTTTGGGGGAAAAAGCATTTTCTCTGTGCAGCCATTCCAATTTAAGATGCTTTTAATAGAAATCTGTGTCAGCAAAATTACTGTTCTTAATGATTTCTCTATTATATTTCTGCTTGAATTACTGTTGATTAGGCAAGTTTGAAGTTACAGCTTAATCCTTAAAAGTATTTATATAGCCATAGATGTGCATTCAGGGCTCATAGTAAGGCCTTTAGACATATCCTTGCACCAGCAAAAATCCACTTTCCCTTTTCATAGGACTCTTTTTGAGAGCAGATACTTTCAACCTCAGGGTTTTTCTTTGACATGTGAGATTTTGGGGCTGGGTTTTTTTTTCTCAAAGATAATGTCACTGAAAACAGATTAAAAACCAAATAAAATTAATGCATCCAACTACCTCTAAAATGGATACATTATTAGCCTTCTCTCAGCATAAACAAACAATCAAAAATATAATAGTGTAGAAAAGGAACAGGTTATTCCCACAGAATATGGCTGAATCAGTTAAGAATACCAATTATGCTTCCCAGTAACATCAGTTTGAGTGCAATCATGTTTTTATGCAAGGGTGTATTTGCAGATTTTCTTGACGTATTAAGTAGGGGAAGGACATTTGTCCATACAGGTTGGCAGGATGAGGGTTGCTTTTGTAGTGTACTTATGATAGATGATATTACATTATTCAACTAAACCAAATAATATTGATGTTATACAAATTATTTATAGAAGAGATGAAATGAATGGATTTCATTTGGGCATATCTGTCATTTTATAATGTCAGTATCATTTCATATTTGTCTTTTACTTTTAATAAAAAGTTTAAGGGTTTTGTTTTGAACATGTAATGTGTACTTCATAATTTTTAAAAATTATTGAAGTCTTGTGTTTGGACCTGTTGTTACATCCATGTGTTGGGCATAATGCCTTACTGTAGCTGAAATTCAGGTATCCTGTACTCTGACTCGTATTTTGAGGATACACTGTTAGTGGAATCTTGCAACTTTTTTATCACTTCTTGCCAGTTTATAACAATTGGCTCTCACTTATAACTTTCTTAATTTTTTGGTTTTGTATCTTACTACTTTGATTTGGTAGCTAAATATCTTACAGATATTTAAGCACCTAAATAACAAAAATGCTCTATTTTAATTTTTTCAGAGAATAAGCTTCTGAAAATCCAGGAGTTTACTGAATCTTTCAGTACTTTGTGATCTTCATTTTTTACATGTGTTTTAAAAGGTTTTTGACTTTTTCTTCCATACAGAATTTTCTTTATGAATTTAAAGGCATGTCTTCTGTTCCCTTAAAATTAATATTCTTCAATGTTTGTATGGCATATGGGATTTGAGGGATTCTGTGGTTATTTTTTCAGTAAGGTGTAAGACAGCAAGAAAAATATTTTGATACTATTTCAAGTAAAAATAATTTTTACTAAAAATATTTATGCACACAGCTGTTTTTACTTACAAGAGCAGCTCCAGAGATAAGCAATTATACTTTCACCATCCAAAAGACTGAAACACAGACATCTTTAGGGTTAATGTTTTACAAAACTCTCTGTGTAGTTTTAGGTATCAATATTTCTCATCCTCCCAGGAATCCAAAGACCAATGACTGAATCTTACTCTGTCTCTGCTAGTAATTACACCATTTATATTCTCCAGGACAATTACAGAAAGTTATTGCTTCTATATTCTTACAGACTATGCTCTGATATCTTTCTCATAACTGCTTGCTCTTAGAAATCACAAGTAAGATACTCGGTGGTGTCTTGGTTTCAAAGACAGGTATTTGCTAAAGAAGGCAGAAGCCTCCTTTAGAATAGAAAAATGTAACCCCCTTCCCTCTGAATTGGCAAAATTTGGAATCAAGGGGCTTTCAGGCAATGGTATGAGAAAAGAGGAATAGCAGTCCTTTACTAATATGTTTATATATATATGTATATAATGGGATAGACAAAACAACAACAATGATAACCACAACAAACAGACAAACCCACGGACAGTCTCTTCCCGCTCTGTTGGCAATTCCCCTTTGGTGCAGTCACGGTCACAGCCGGCAGGGGCGCTGGTGCTCCTGGTGCGCAGGGAGGGTGCCATGACTCCCCTGAGAGGGGAAAGGGGGGCTTGGGGATCCCGAGTTTCCTTCCCTCGAGACACTGGAGTGGACAGTGGAGAGTTGGTAGAAACACGCAGCTGAAGACAGAAGCCCACGGTGGAGGAAGATTCTTCCTGGAGCTCCAAGCAGTCTCTTTCCCTCTCCTCTCGGTGTCCAGGAGCGAAGAAGGTACCCTCCAGCTGTGCTTGGCTCTTTTTAACTAGTCCCATTCCCCCAGTATCTCTGCCCCCCTCTGAGGGGGGAAAAATCAGATAGACCAAAAAAAAAAAAAATCTTACATGGATTGCATGACACAGCCATATCAGAGGCAATGAGTAACAGATACATGAGCTGGATATGGTGGTTGTCCTGGCATAGAAATGCAGACAGCTCTCATGATCCACAGGTAGCTTATCTGGGCTGAGAATTACCAGGACTGTGGATGCAGAGACAGGAAGGTGGTTCCACGGTGACCCTCGAGTGAGGCAAGGTTTATTAAGACAACTGTAGCACCATGTATGCATAATTCCATTTCTTCCAAGAGCCACTCTTTCACCAGAACCATGAGCTGATAAGCTCTGAGCTCATTTCAGGCTTTTCCCCAGACTAACATCATCTAAACACTTCATAAACTTACTTTCTATAGTGCAAATTGTTAATGATAATATTAGAACAAAAAACATTCTCTTGTAATGGTAATATGAGAACAAAAAAAGTCCTCTCAAGTACTTAAACTAAAATTTTTTACATTAAGATTTGTTATCACCTCTGGCACAGTGGGAGGCCTCCCAGGATGGCGGGATTCATTACATAAATATATAAGTCTAAGCTAGTAACTGTGGATGTCTTTTTAGTAGCAGAGAGGAGGAGTAGAAACCTCTGGCAGAATACCAGACTGGCATATGGACCGCACCCATTGGTCTGTGCAAACCAGCTGTGATGGCACAGGCAACTTGCAGTGACACAGCTTAGCAGGATCAGAATCATGGCAGATGCCATTGAAGTCTGTAGACTTTCAAGATAGTAAGGCAAAAACAAGGGCAAAACTCAAATTGTTCATTTGGCTCTGCCTGAAACTAAGATCAAAACAGACAAAATTAGTTGAGTTGGCAACTATCACATGGTACTACATCCTAAAGAGCTCAAACCAGTTCAGATAGAATTAGGACTTGTAGTGATAGCACTTTTCCACATGTTTGGAATCCCCAGCACAGGAAGGACACAGACCTGTTGGAGTTCAGACAATGCCACCAAGATGATTAAAGGGATGGAGCACCTCTTCAAAGAGGAAAAGCTGAGAGAATTGAGGTCTTTTAGCCTGGAGAAAAGAAGATGTAGGGGTGACTCAGTTGTGGCCTTCCAGTGCCTGAAGGGAGTCCATAAGAAAGATGGAGAGAGACTATTGACAAGAGCAGGTAGTGACAGAACAAGGAGGAATTGGCTTCAAAATTAAAATTAGTAGGTTTAGGTTAAATACTAGGAAAAAAGTCTTTCCTGTGAGGGTTGTGAGGCACTGGAACAGGTTTTCCATAGAAGTCGTGGCTGCCCCATCCCCTGAAGTGTTCAAGGAAAGGTTGAATGGATCTCTAAGCAGCCTAGTCTAGTGGAAAGTGTCCCTGCCCGTGGCAGGGGTTTGGAACTAGTTGATCCCTTTCAGCCCAAACCAATCTGTGTGCTGTGATTCCTGTCTGTGCTAACCAGGGAGGCATTAGGCACTAGGCCACTTCAACACATCAGCAGGTATGATAAGACCCTATATTCTCTTGTCTGGGGTCTTCAGGAGCAAAGCAAATTGTACCTATGCAACACAGAGAGAAGGCCCATCCAGGAGGACTCATCATCTCTGTTACCACTGCCAGAGAAGCAAGTCTCAAAATGGAAAAGTCTGCAGTAAAATGGGGTTAAATAGAGTGCCCCAGAAACTGTTGCAAGTTGCTATGGCCTCTACACTTTGTGTAATCAAAGGTAGGGGTTTTTTTCCACTTATGTGTTATATGTTGCATGCAAGTAAGCTAAAAATTTACATCTGTACTAAGGTGTTCACTGTGCTGAACTCAGCAGTTCCTTGAAGAACAGATGCTAAGATAATAAAGAAGCCTTATGCAAAAGCAGTGAATTACAGGACCAATACTGAAATATATTGGATTATTTTATTGCAAGTGAAGTTAAAGAGAGGAACAAAAGAAAACTATTTTCTTCAATTCTTCTCGTATAAAAGTATATTCTTACTGAAGTAAGGCGGTACCAGCCTCAGATTTAAGAGAAACATTGAAAGGATCTGACCAGAATAAATTTTATCCACCAGAACTGAATTCCGTCCTGCAGTGGTTGCTGGTAGAGCAAGGTGAAGTGTTTATAGACCCCATCTGAAAGTTACTGATGTGGAAATATCACAGTGGATGAGTTAAGGAAGAAATTGGTTTGTAGAAGTGAGGGTCTGATTCTGGTTTCATGTATACTGGTGTAAACTTGGGCTAGTTTGTTTAAGCTAGTTGAGTTACACCAGGGTGAGTATTTAATTCGAGGTGTTCAGCGAGGTCGTTGCTCCTTTTAATGTTGCCACACTTTCAGGCTTACACTGAAGTGAATCAAGGGACCTTTGTGGAATCAGAATCAGATCTACTGTATTAAATGACTGCTGTGAACTTGTTTGTGGAAATTAATTTACAATATTATGCAGAAAAACCATAAGGGGTGCATGTTAATTATGACTCATGCATGAAGATTTGGGTGAATAACTCCCATTAACAATAATAAGAGTTGCAGAATTAATTTCCTTCTAGGTCCTGCTAAAAATTCACCCAAGGACATTGTGTTCTGTACCTTCAAATTTAGATTCCTTTTATATTAGCAAATAAAAATCTCATTATGCAATCATTCCTGGAAGAGTCAATACTCAATACCAGTTTTATTTAAAAAAATATTATTATTAAGTTACAGCTATATTGACAGGTTTTGGTTTCTTGCTTAATTGTTTTCAAATTTCCATTTGTTTTTTATTGAAATAACTGAAAAGTGTTTATGAGAGTTAAGTGAGATAAGAAATGAAGTATATATATATATATATGACCATCAAATAGATATTCCTTTGTTATTAAATAGTATTAGCAGAAGATTGGAAAAAGTTGTAAAAATCTTAAAATTACTTTTGTGCAGAAGACAGTCGTAAGCTGGGTACTTGAACCAATGTGATTATAATATAAACAATGAGGCTAAAAGTGCCTTTCTTTTACTTACTTTATTTTATTTTTAATACTTTATTTGTCAAACATCCCACTCCCACTTGCCTTATTCTACCATGTTAATTCTAGAAAAAAATGGTATTTTTATCTTAATTCTTAGATCAGATTGCAGAGGACTGTAAAATTCCTGCATGTTGTTAATGTAGAGTCTACACCTAATTTTGAATCAGAGGAATGGCTTTAAAGCAGCCATTATTGTGGCAAACAACTGATTTCATGGTTGTTCATTTCAGAGGATTTCTCAAATCATACCCAAAGAAAGTTATGTTATAATAAAAATGCAGACCTGAAGGGGAAATTATGATTGAAAATTACTGAAATCAGGGTAACCAAGCTAACATGTAGAATAACATCCCATTTTTACAGATCCGTAGGTGATGGGGTATTGCATGGTTATTTGCCATTTTATGCTTGTCAGTTAATTCACTGATTGAAATTGAAAAGCTAATCCTCTAGGACCCTGTAAATCACTTCCTAAAGCACACTGGGTTCAAAAACCTATGGACAGATTATCAAAATAAAAAGAATGCCTTCTCTGTTGACAGATAATCACTTGCTCCATTGTTGAATATTTTCCATATGTGGAAAATGTAACAAGTTTTCAAAGACACCAGTATGCTGACATTTCAAAATATACAGTCTTTAAGCATGAAAAAAGTGAAGTAGTATTAATGAAGTGAAAACTGATGCTGATATAATTTCAGTCTTCTGGAGTAAGTTTAATGGACTAATTTTCTAATTAATTTATAAGGAGTGGTAATGGGAACTGCTTGTGGGAAGAGTGAGGTGAAATTGCAAAAGGTTCCTGGTGCATATTGGGATGAAATTGAAAAGTGAAACATTTTAGGACTAGGGATGTATCAAGAGGAGGTTGTATCTCTGAGTAAAAATTCACCACTGATTTCACACATGAGCACACCCAAGCACACACCTACATGACTGCTGCTACGTTTGCCCTCATGTGAGGTCCTGATTTATGCTCTAAAGAAGCCCTCACAAAAGCCCTGTGCATTTTTCCCTCCCTAGTTATTGTTTCCTGCTTTTTCTCTCCTGTGAGTGCCCACCTTCCTTCTGTTTCACAAGGGATTGAAGTAACTTCCGATTCTCTCTGCAGCTGTGGGAATTGAAGTAGGTGAGTGGTTTTTTGTGACCTATATTTCCTTAGCAATATAAAACTATTCGGCCTGTGCCAAAATAAGATTTTCTGTTGGATATCAAAGCAGAAAAGAAGAGAGATTTTTGAAAGCACGTTGTTTTTGTTGTCCCAAGCTTTCAACAGCTTTGGTTTTCGTTTGGAGATTAAAAAAGAATGAGTATCTTCACTGCCTAAACTACTCTCTAAGGTTGTATCTTCTTACATCATTTTAACCTGGTATTTCTTAGAATTTCTGAAGGCTGCCGCAACCTTTGTAGCAGGATGTGTATGGAATATATGTATGGAACAGAATCTTGAGACACAGGGCAGGATGGACAAATACACATATATATGTACTTGTGTCACCAAAGTTTATCAAAAGTGTCTTTTGCATGTTGATTAATAAAGCACAGACCTTTCTGCCTGCTACTGAGCAGATTCTTTTCTTTCTGTGTGTCAAGTTATCCTATTCATCCATCCCACAGCTGAAAGAAAATTCATATATCCCCTGCCAAATTCAGCTTCAGCATAAATTTATGCAAATTAGATTTACTTTGGGTGTAGAGGAAGCCAACAGGTACCAGAGAAAGGTCTTGGGAAGTTTTCTTAATCTTTCAGTCTGTGTTTCAGTTTCAATAAATAATAAATGTGTCTAAAATGTCCAATTTAGTTGCAAACTTGCTACTTCAGAAGGTGCTAGAAGCCTCTTTATTGAAACAGGAGCCACACTTATGGCATGGCTACCTCAGTTCAAATTTGCTCTTATCAGTAAACAATTAAACTTCACAGTACACCACCAGTGAATGATGCCTTATTTGTGGTTTTGCTTGCTACTATTTGGAATTGGTTTTGCTAAACCTTATTAAACTAAAATGACTCGTGAAATTATCTAAAATAGAGAATATAGTAAAATCAACTAATTTTGTGAGCAAAGCCCAGCTGATAAGAAAGTGATGAAATAACTGCATTTAGTGAAGGTTCTATTTATTTGGTGCCATTTGGGAATGAAGAGAAGCAGAAACTAGTCTTATTTAACTTCAAGGTTTCTCTTCATTAGCTTGGCTCTGTTTCACCACTCAATAATATTTTAGAACACTTCAAAGAGATTTTTCAGCAAACACTTAGAAGATAATCCCAGGGCCACATCAGTCAACATCTCTGCTCCTGTCCAGTTTACACAGCTGCTTGGTGAGGCTGAGAACTCAGATCAAAGGGGTGCTTACTGCTTACAACTTTCCTCACCACTTCCTCTCTCTAAAACAGGAGACATCTGAGTGGAACATAATTTGCTTTAAAGTTGATGTTGGGAGTTAGTCAATACCCAAGAAGCAAAGTTATCTTTTACAATCCAAGTGTGAAAGAACAAGGATAAATTTAAAGTGAAATGAGTATAAGCTTCTGTAATTACAGTATGCTTCAAAGCACAGAAGGAATATATTTGTTTAGAAGAAGTTCCTTTGATTCCTTGTGAAACGCTGTGTGTGGACTTTGGTAAAAAGTTCCTGCCAAATGTGTTTTCAACTCAAGTCTTAGTAAAATTGAAAAACAGCATGCCAGAAGCCCACAGATCTAGTCTCAGTGGTTCAGTCACACTAATTTCCAAAATGAGCATGGCAAATTGATTAGTTGTGCTGTCTCTGACCATTTGATATACTCTTCTTCTCAAAATAAAATACCTTCCCTGCTGTTTGGGTGATGTCTAACCCAGAAACATCAAGGGAAGCTGTGTTCAATCCCCTTTTCATGGCTCTTCATTATTCAGGGGAAAGAATATCACTTGCTTAACTGGGGATTAAATTCTTGTGTTGTGATTTTTCATGATAGAAGCTATTTCAATTTCTCACATTTTTCTTATGAGGGATTTTTAATTTTTTTTTTTTTTTACTGGTATGAACTTCTTATTTTACTTATTTTACTTCTTATTTGTGTCTCTCCTGTGCTATGAGGAGATACACTGATGACTCTGTGATCCCTCAACCATTTTACTGTGTTTCCTAAGGAATTCATCATCTCTAGAAGATATATGGGCATCCTGATATAGGGGGCTACCTTCCCACCTGTACCTAAGATAATCGGGTACAAAATACTTGATTGAAAACCAGATGTGTAAATACAATTAATTGTTTTTAAAGACCTACAAAAAGGTCAGTAGCACTGATCAAAGGCCTGATCAAAATGCTTTGAAGAAATAACAGCTACCCTAATTATTTTCCGATCATATATTTTTTCATGTCTACAGGGTATTAAACTGCAGAAAAATTTCATCTGGATATATGTTATTATTAATACTTTGTTTTTAACAAATAATATGTTTCCTGTGTGGATTCTGTGAAGGGGTTTTTTGTTTGTTTTTTTGCTGCTGTTGTTGTCTTGGGTTTTTTTCCCCAGCTATTCGGATCCTGGGCCTACCATACCTGTGCTTTATTTCTGTTCCAATACAAACTTATTTAATATTCTGCATTTATATTTTATTAGCATTGGGATAGGCTTATGTTCTCCATTTTATATAAAACATTTGCAAACATCAGTTCTAGGGTGCCCTTTTTGTTTGCTCTCCTAAAGAATGGGGCAGGAAACAGCTGAGTCTAATAGACCATCTGCTGAAGTGTGAAATTGAAGGTACAAGTATAGCAAAGATGGCTTGTTTAGAAAGATTTGAATTCTGTTAAGAGAAATATACCTTGTTGTCTCTATCATAGCAATATAATACTTCCTAACATACACTTAAATGGATCAACACATGTAAATTAATTAGGTTCCATAAAAAGAATATTTATTTTGGAATGATGGACATTTCAGTAAGAGCTCCTCTCTTGCAGATTTCATCCTAGTGAAATATTAGTCAATAGACCTGAATAAACAGCAATGAATATAACCATTGCAACAAATAAGGCAATAAGATTTTATGTTTCTTCTTGTGCATGAGAAATCATCATTTCAGATACATTTGAGTGCCATGGAGTGATAACATCACTGGCATAAGGAGAAGCAAAGTAGAAAAAGGGAATTTACTGTATTTGTACCTGAATATATAAACCTATTTTCTAAATAGCTTTCCTGAAGGACACTCATGGTAATAGTCGTTCTCCATTCCTTTTCTTTACAGTAATTTCTTAATCCATTTTAGAAATGGATTTTGGCACCCAGAGATTCAGAGACCATATTTTAGCTGATGTTCATCTTCAGGCTGAGGAAATTATGGTGTGCTGTGGTCCAAATATGCCATGGTATTTTTTCTTGTACTGGAATACAAACTAAATATAGTGGTTTTTTCCTAAAACGTGAGTAGTTCTAAATGAGAACTTTTTATATAGTATGTATATGCCAGAAATTTTCCATTTACTTTCACAGAGAAAGAAATCCCTTTGCTAATTCTTTTTTTCAGTGAATTTTTTATTAGGGATCAAGAAGTTTGTACATCAAAAATGTCCTGTTGTGGTAGCTTCATTCCTCTTTTTGGATAGGAATGAGGACAAAAGGCATTCCCGTGTACCTCCTTGAGAGCATGGTGGCCATATAGGTATAGGCAGCAAGCTCAAATCATAGGTTCAGATTCAACTCTGTATAAAAGTAAATATTGACTAGCTAAAAATGGATGATCTCAGCAATGTAGATAGTTGCTCAGATACTTCCTTGAACTGGGAGACCTAAATTCACAGTCCATAGCTAAACCTTGGCTCTCTCATCTCCCCAGTGAGATCAGCTGTTTGTGATTGAACACCTTCTCTTCTGTTAAAAGTTCCACTTGTGAGCTCAGAAAACTGCAGGATTGTAGTTTAGTTGAATAGATACATTTCCTGAGAGGATTTCACTTGGATAAATTGACATTTTCTCTATCTATTGAACATCCCAGACTAATCCAAAGTATATTAAAGGACCTAATTTTTGGAAATTAATGAAGGATTTATGTAAAGAAAACCTCTTTTACTTAGACGGCTTGAATCTTCTCAGTAGAATTCTCTCCATATTCACAATAGATTGTCATAAACTTATTTTCCTTACTTACAGGTCTTCATTAAACTAATTTTATTTTATTATTTTCAGTATTTTAGCAGCTGACTATTTCTATATACTGCATTAATAGAAGCTGATACCACTCCTTTTACCATAGAACTAAGCCCAAAGGGATAGTTATAAGTTTATCAGTTTTTCCAATGAATACTTAGAATACTAATTCTATTTTCATGACTGTTAAAAGTTTTAGAGATACTATCTTTTCTTCCTATGGAGAATACAGGTGTATGCAACTATCACTCTGCAACTTCAAGTAACTTTTTTATTTCCCTGGGGCTTGCCTATATTTCCCTCTCTACTTTCTCTTGTAACTTTCTACACAATACTTGTAACAATGCCTTTCATTTGCATTTTTTAATGCTATTTGAACTTTTCCTACAGCTCACTTGTGAAATGGTTTTCAGTTTTCACTGCAGAAGTGAATAAGGAAGGGGGCACTTTGGGGCGATTATTCTGCCATATTTTCCCTAATCTGTCCTTGTGGTGCAACCATTTTGATGGTTTGAGTTGGTTTTTTGTTTTCTAGTTTTGAGTCCGCATTGTTCTTGTAGCATTGCTCTGAGTGACAAGCTTTTGCCAAAGTGACCTGCAGTCAGCCATCTATCGAACGGCCCATGAAAGAACAGTGAGTAACGTGGTGTATGCTGGGTAGGTACGGTAAAACTTTAGCTTGTGTTGCATTATGTCAAATCTCCTGTTCCGCATAGGGGATATGGGAGGGTATTTTAGAGGGCATTACCCAACTTGACTGGAAATGGAGACAGTTGTACCTTTCTGCTGGCGTCTCTTCCACCCCTCGCCATGTGCTTCTGTTCACAGCTGACTCCAGTTATTCCTGTCCCAATGGTTTTCAACCGAAGTCACCAGAGAAGGGAGAAGGGAGTGGTTCTGTGCAGAGGTGCTGCCAGGAACTGGACCACTTAGGCAGTGGTAATACCCCAAGCAGGCATAGGAAGATGCAGGTGAGAAATAAGTGCCCTGGATTTTAAAAATTACTCTTTTAAAAATCCTCTTAGATATAAATTTCCTTTTATGAGTGAAACCCAATGTTGTTTTCAAGGCAAATGACAGAATCATGTCCCCAGCTTTGCCTGGCCTGCAGGCAGTGGTGAGTGCTTATCAGAGCATTCAGGCAAGTAGATGTTGCTCTGCTCTTCTCCCTCTCCTGATGTCCTGACTGTCTGCACTCTGATGATGGTTGTGGCAGTGATGTTTTTCTTTACTATCGCAGTGTCACAGGGTAATTAAGGTTGGAAAAGACCTTTAAAATCATCACACCCAATTGTTCCCCCGGC
>VYZT01054937.1:149177-170473 GCA_013400735.1 Pomatostomus ruficeps | reverse complement strand
TTTCAGGCCCTATCCTTTTTCTGCTCCATGTGTCCTTGCAGCAGAAAAGCCAGAATCTCTCCAGGAAGGAGCCAAGGCTCTCCAGTCCTGGTGGTCGTGTGCCTGCTCCATCCCAGAGAGCGCCCTGGGCCGGGTGGCTGTCACTCGGAGTTGTTGCAGGTCAGAGCCCAGGGACTGGCAGAGCTCCCCGCTGCCTTCACACCCCTTAAGATGCCTGTTTTGTGCAGAGAACAGGGAGAATTGCCATCCTCACACCCTTGGGGCCTGAAGGCACAGGAACCACAGCTGGCGGGATGCTGCAGCAGCCCCCGTGCTCTGGTGATCCAGCTTTCTGCAGGAAGGGAGGTGTACAGCACCTGCACCATCCCAGCTCCAGGACGGCCAGGCAGGTTCCTCATCCCACCACGCAGCCCTCTGAGGTGAGCCCCTCCATTAAAGTCTGTGTGATGTCACAGATGTGCACAGATACCCTTAGCCAAAGAATTGTGCAACTGGCTGGTAATGTGCATGTTAATAAGGCTATTAAGGTTTACAAATATTCTGCTCTTCCTTACAGTTTATAATTTAATTAATTGGCAGTTAATTGTCTTATTTTCCCCCTGTGATTGATGTCAGTGAGTGGGATTAGGCAGCATCAGATGACAAGAGGAAGGAGGAATGAATGCAGCATCCTATGATAGTATGAGAGGAGATGTTTTTATGGACAAATCCTTTCTGACATGGATGAATACCTCAAAGAGATATCACAGAGTATCAGCTCAATACATATTGTAATGGGATCATTAGCGGAGGTACCAGCTGTGTGAGGTTTGTATTCACAAGCCACGAGTAAGTAACGGGGAAATATTGGCTCCTTGGAAATGTTTGCCAAGCATAAATCTTTCCTGTTTTTACTGAGCTGGTGCTCAGTTTACATAAACTGGGAAATAATTCTCTAAGGCTTGTGGGACTGCTCCAGCTGCCCCTGAAGTCAGGCAGGGCAGCCTTGGTGAAGGAAGGGAATCTAAATGCAGCCCTGCTGGGCAATATTTTTCCATAGGGGAAAATGAAAGAGGAGGGTCTCCCACCAGTGTGTGTGAGCCAGGCTGTGGCTCCGTCCCTAAAACAAGAGGCATCTTCTCAGCGGGGAAAGGGGGATGGCTGAGCAGACACTGCATCTCCTTCTCTCCCAGGATTTTGAGTCTCTCACCAGGCTTGTTCGCACCCTGCCCACCCCCGAGTGCCTGTTTGATGGACAGGTCTGTGCATCACAGACGTGCTGGGAGTATCATTCCTTCAGGATCCCATTGCGCATGCGGACAGGAGCAACATGCAGCCACAAGGGCCAAGTGGGTCACTGAGCTCAGGGTGATTCTCGACCTGGAGATGGTGCAGAAGGAACTTCAGGGCTTTTGCCTTCCCTGAGTCTTTCTAGGTGACCAAAGGCAGCCAGCTCTGTGGGGGAACAGCATTCCTTCAGCTCCCAAAGCCTGCGGCGGTGCCAAGCAAGGGGATCTGCGGTAAACAAAAACTCAGGCGACTTTTGACCAGACTTTGATCGCATTTCAGCAGAATAAACCTGGAGTGATTCCAGTGGCTTTGGTGTGAGTGGGATCAGACAGTGAAACTGGGCTGCACAGCAGAAAGCCTGGCTGTTCGTGCTGGGGTGGGTGTGCAGTGTGGTTGAACCTCTGCCTAAATCGGCACAAACTAACGAGGTCATTTCTGAGGCTGTAATCGGAACATGGAGCCGGCCAAACCACATCTGTCTCCTTTAATTCATTCCTTCCATTTTGGGGACTTAGCCTTTAGGAACAGCTATCGGTGATTACATAAAAGAGATTAGCCAACATTTCTGCATAAATCAAGGCCAGTGCAAGATGTTTCCTAAGTGCATTGCGAAACCTGGGGCTGGTGGAGGACAAGTTCCTCCTCTTGGGGAGTGGGGCTCCCCAGCACAAGGTCAAGGACAAAACCTTCCTGCTTCTCAAAATGGCCCTTCAGACAAAAACCTCTCCAAGCAGAGATGTGCAAGCTGGGGCCTGGCCTGCCCCGGGGCTGTCTGGTGTGGATTTTTTCACCAAAGCAGACTTTCTATCCAAGATACATGATGGAAACAATGAAAGAAAGGAAGGGGCTGGAGAACCTTGTTGTAAACCAGATCCCCGTGTGTGAATGCAAATCAGTCTTGCTGCTGAAGGAAAAGCCAAACCAGAATGTGTTACATTTACTCTTTTAGCACAGTTGCTAAGAAAATATCTTGATTGAACACTGTTGGATGACTCAACAAATCTTTTTTTTCTTTCTTTTTTTTTTTTCATTTTGAGGCAATTTCATAATTTTTCCCGTTTGTTCTCTGTTAACATGCAGGGTGAGGTTGTCCCAAGGTCAGGAAGTTGGAATTTCCCTTTCAGTGTTGTCTTAACTGCTCATCTCCTTTTTTTCCTGCTTTTTTTGCTGCAGGTCAGAGCAGATCTGTGGTGAGGTTGGTGGGGGAAGGCTCAGCCCTTCTCTCCCACTCCATATGCCCCGGGTAGCGCCAGTCGCTTGTCAGGAGAGCACCTGGCTGGGCATTGTCCTTCCACCTCATCGTCAATAGGTCTGCACCCCAGCTTCCCTCGTGAGCTTTTAGGGCAAAATTACCAAAAGCAGTCTTGAGTTTTTTTATTTCTTAATTTTTGAGGAACTGAACATGAGATGCAGCAGCTGAGTTTCAACAGAGCTGAACACCAGTAGCTCCCATTACGGGCTGAGCACTCAATGCTGCTTGAAATCAGGCCTGGAGTGTCTTTAATGGTGTTTATTATTTAGAGGAGAATCGTGCTTCAAACCTGAGCAAGACCTGTGAGAAAATGAAGAAAGGGGGATTTACACTCTTCTGGTAGGAAACCGAAACAATGTGCAATTTAAGATCTGCCATTTAAATGTATGTTGGCTCCTCATGATGAAACCACCTACCCAAAGGCATTTAGAATTATTTTTTTAAAAAGCACAAAGATGCTTATTTCCTATTGAAATGCTCGGGAAACACATGCCCAGGAATAGAGCTGAAAACGAAGCCGGTTATCTTTCTTCATCCTTTGATCTCTAACATCTTTCAAAATCTGGCCTCCAAGTAATGTGCCCAGGGAGGCACGAAATCAAGGGCTGAATCTTTATCTCCTCCACTTGATCGTCTCTGCGCTGCAGTTCACAACACAGATACATTCCTCCTCCGGACTCGCCCTGGCTAAGGCAGGCAACAAGGCTGATCCCAGAAGTACAGGTTGTGGGCAGGAATTCACAAACGTCCTGCACTGGCACCCTCCCCGTTTCCTCCCATCCAAGTTGCAGCTGCGTTTGACCCGTGGTTCTCCCCAGATGTGGGGCGAATTTAAAGATCTATCCCAGTCCTTCACCTACATGGAGGAGCACGGAGCCAGTCATTTCTGAACCAACAGCCACAGAGAACCTGAGGCCTTTTCATGCTGGAAATACCACGGGGAGGAAGGAGAGTGCCTGCAGACAGCAACCGCCTCTGTAGTGAAGGGAAGTCTGAAGTTTCCCCTCTGCTTTTTCGTGCATAACAGCATCTGTACGCCTCATTTCCATCTTCACAGCTCCTGTAATTTACATAATGAACATTTGCAAAGCCTGAGATCTGGGTTCACTTTGTACCACATTTACTGTAGATGACCTTCAGCGTATCATCAGAAAAGTTTCCCAGGCAATTCTCCCAAAGGGTGTGAATGTGAAACCTAAGATTGTCAGGGAAGGAGGAAAGGGGAATCAAAGCAGATTTCTGAGATATCTGTCATTCAAAGATATGTTTTCGCTTCTGCAGCAGAACAAAAATATTTGAATTTAAAAAGAAAGGAGTTTTGTCTTTAAAGCAAGTGTTGGTATCAGGTCTCTCAATAAAGTGACTTTAATTAGGTTTGCCTTCCTAGATCCGCAGAAAGAATATTTCCTTGATAAAAATGCATTTGAAAAAATATTAAGTAGAGGGGAAAAAACCTTCAGAGAGACAATTTTATTTGCATTCCTTCATAAGAAGTGGCTGTAAAATGTGTTTATCCACCTTGGCCCCCTGATCAGGTAATGAACCTGAAAAAGAATCCGGTGACAAATAACTGGCAATCTAGCAGAGATTCAGGACTGAGGAGGAATTCTGACCTCGAAGGATAGGAATAGGACATCAGGGTGAGAACAAGCAGCTGAAGCCACTTATGGCTCCTCTGAAGGTGTCAGCTGCAGCTCTGATTGCACCTCCTGATAGTGCTCCAGCAATCACAAAGTGATAAAGCAGGAACTGACCCATTTTTGCTTCTGACACCCATCCTCAATGAACTGTCCTTTTCAGCCCCCTTGCAAGTTCCTGCAGAGCTCATCTGACAGAGTCCTGGGAAGCTGCAGCTCCAAGATTATATTGAACTCTGTGTTATATTTACATGGGGCAACAGGGAAGATACTTTTATAGGTATTGGTTGGCTTCTGGAAAAGCACAGTCAGGGGTCATCACTTGTCTGAGAAGTGCCTGTGAGTCCACTTTTTGTTTGCCATTTGGGCTACAACACAGGTTATTGCTCACTGCAGCAATGGAGGGTGCTTTGAAAGAAGAAATGCATTTTGTGACTGACTCAGGACTCCTGTTTGTACAGAAAATGAGTTGAAATGCAGAGCCTTATTCTGGTGATGAAGAAGGGTTCTCATATCAGCTGTCATAAGACTCTTCAGACAGAATGAATCACAAACCCACCATGATAGGCATGCTGGAAATGCTCACGTAGATAAACCTGACACCGTTCCCATTGCTGTAGGCCAGGCATATATGAAGTGTTGCTTTACATAATAATCTTGAGAGGGCAAAGCAAGCTTTTTAGATTCCTTTGGGCTTTGAAAACAGTGCCCTGTGTGCCCTCCTCTTGGGGCAGGTAGGTGTATTTGCACACTGCCAGGTAATTACAGCGTGATGGGTGTTAGTCTATCTTCCTACCTCCTGTGTGTTGCCAGTGTTTATCCAAATATCCTGTGGCACTGATGCTATAGGGCCAGTGTATGAGTGAAAACTGGAATCTGGCTGAATCTTCACCAGCTTGTTTCTTTCAGTGTGGTCTGGCTCTTGCTCTCCAGTCACTACCTTGGCCTGCAGACAGGTAATTGGATAATTAAGTATTTGGGAGATGGGCTGCATATTACAAACTTTCCACCTTGGGACCAAAAAGGAAAGGGGGTGGATTGGGGGGAGAAGAGAAATGCTGCTGTCTGAGGGGCCCTGGGAGGGACCTCTGGTCCTCAGAGGCCGCTGTGTCAGGCACAGCAGACAGGGCTGCAGGAGGAGCGAGTGTGTGGGGTGAGGTGTCCAGCACAGCATTATCCTGAGCCCAATATGGGATCTCTGCAGCTCCTCTGTGCACTGTCCTAAAATGACATGAGTCTGCCATAGTCACAGCTCAGGGCTGCTGGACCTGCTTTCTGGACTGGGAGGGCTTTTGCCTTTAGCCTTAAAGAAAGACCATGCTTTTTTAAGCACATGCTGGAGCTGTGAACAAATGGTTAATGTAGCTGCAAGGCAGCCAGAGAAGCTGTTCCTTGGCCTAGGAATGTTTCCTCCTTTCAGCCCGCCCCTTTTTCTATCTATCGTTCTTATTTTTTTTTATGGTACCATATAGTGTTTAATAATTCAATACGTACATAATCCAAAATAAACACACTAATTAACCTTTGTTTTGAGAAATTTAATTAGTTAATGCTTAGACTCTGTTCAGCTTCCAAACAGTTTGGAGTGGGAAAGGTGCCATGGGGAAAGCATGGCAAAATATGTTTAATGCTGAGCACCTTCAATTATTTAAACAGTAACGTGGGCTGGACCAATTAAAAAACAAAGTTGTTATACAGGCGTATACATGCTGAAATATCTTGATGTAGTGTTCCCAAACTCCAGCCTTGCTGCAGAATATGTGGTGAAATAGATCTGTGCATAAAGCAACTGTATGGAGGAGGGAATCTGGTGGATGAGGAGTGATTCAGCTGCTTGCCAGGAACCCCAGAACATCCCTGCTGGGCTCAGGGTGCAGCAGGGGTGAGGGAGGTGCTAAAGCTGTCATGGTGGTGACTGCCCATTCTGGCTGGGGGAAGCTGGAGGACAAATCTTGCCCTGTGTCCCAAACAGATGATGAATTTTCGGAAAGGTCAAATGCTGTGCTCTGACTCACTAGAACTAGTCATCCACAGCCCAAGTGCCTTCAAAATATGTTACTGTAGGATAATAATTTTAGCCAAATCCTCAAGCTTTAATATTCTTCCCCAGCTGAACTGTAAATAAAATTATTTCCTAAGAGCACTTATTTGAGCTTGATTATTAAATACATTGCCAAAATCTGGTCGGTTAATATACTGCCTGCTACTTGAGCTGAAGTATCTGAAAGACAAAGAACGAAGTAAACGGAAAGGAAATCAACATTTTGCTAAATTGCATGTTTTTAAAAATCCTATAATTGAGGCTGCTACTTCATTTCCATTTGTAAAACAGATTGAGTTCCCCTTCCATCTACTAATGGATCTGGTTTATCTCTGATACTAATTGCAGCATTTGCATGGTTTGCACAGGCTGACGGTGACAGGACATCGGGTAGGGAAAGTCAAACTGCTCCTGCTGAGCTCTGGGCTGTCACTGAGGAGTGATACTTGGCACCGAGCTCTGCTGAACTTCAGGCCCTTGTTCTTTCTCCTGTGGCTCCAAAGTCCGGGTCAATCAACCAAAATAAACTTGTTAATTCGTTGTCAGGATTCTGTGCCTCGGGTCTCACTCGAGAAGCAGTGGGAAGGCTCAGGTGATAATAAAGCAACACCAGACAGTCTGGATGTTTAATTAAACTTGTCCATGCTCTCTGTGACCTAGTGACTGGGCTGGAAATGTCACCAGAGCAAAGGTTGCTCATGAGGCTTCCACGTGGACTTTCCTGCTGCACAAGGGTGTGGGGAGAGGTGGGGGTTCGCAGCTCTTTTCTCATTCTTCCAGGTTATTGTTGGGAAGGGAATTATGCTCTGAAGATCTGGGGGAAAAGAAAACAAGTTTGGGTTTCTTTAGGTGAATGAGCCTTTTCTTGGACCCTGCTTTAGCAGATCTGTTTGCACACACTTGAATTAAGCACTTCTGGGTGCTGGGTCTGGTGGAAACGTGCCTGGCTCCTGGTTAGCAGCTGTTCAAGGGCTCAAGTACAGACCTTGTATTGCTGGGGTGAGGAGGCAAAGCAGCTTTTCAGAGGATTGTACCCAGGAATGTAAGCTGGAGACCTCCGTTCTCCCCTACCCATTGGTCTCTGCAGCCCAGACACTTTTCCTGGTATCCCTGTGCACAGATCTATGGTAAAAGCTTCCATGAGGTGTTTCAGCCTCTAACATCAGTATTGACACCCGCAGAAGCAAGCTAGGACTCACCCTTTGCTGTCCAGCCTTTCATTTTGCATTTGCAAACAGAAATGTTTGTATTTTTATTTTTTTTTAAGACACTCTTGAAAGTGATCCATTGGATTCCCAGCATGGCAGAGGGAGCCCTGGCTGCACAGTGGCCTTTGTGGAGCAGGTCCACCATGGGCTCTGTGCCACCAACACCACAGGGGAGCTTGTAATAACCACCCCAGTGCAGACCAGATGTCTTGGAGAGGATTTGGTTTCAAGACACAGGGCTGCAAGTTCAGGAGAACGTGGAGGGGGGAAGGGGTTCTGCTCTAATATACATAATTTGTTTAAAAAGTTTGCAGGTGTTAGAATTTTTATTGAAGGCAGGGAGCTGAGAAATCGTATCCAGTCGGTGAGGTAATGGTTTCTCTACTCAGGGAGCGCATACAATCTGCATTAAATAAAGGGCAGCTGTGTTGCCAGCAGAATTTTATATATATGAAAACTAATCTGAGCCATACCAAGCCAGACCTCCGCTCCTGCAAATCCTGGGAGAGAACAAGCAAATCCACTGACGGCTCACAGCTTTCCTCCAAAAGCTGGTGGGGACTTGCCCCCCAAGGTGTGGGAGCCCCTGTCCCGGCTGGCATCGCTCCACGGTCAGGGATGAGCTGTGGAGTGGGGGTGCTGCCGTGCTGGAGCCATCCCTGCAGCTCATCACAGGCTTTGGGGCAGTGGGAACAGCTGCTTCCCCTGTCAGCTCCCAGCTAAAATGCCTGCGACGTGTGGTCCCACAGGGGCCAGGTAGAGCAGGGTCCTCAGCTCCAGCTGCAGGGTTTTGCTGTCCTCAGCCAGAGCAGGAGGAGAGCACACACCAGCAGTGGTTCCCAAGGAGCTATTCAAGGGCTGTAGTTCTCTACTTCCTCTTTCTCTGGGCTCAGTTCTGCTACATGTTGAAGCCCCAGTAGAGAATTTTTTTCTTCTTCTTAATTTTTTTTTTTTTATAAACAGGTTGTAATGTCAGGATATGAGGTTGAAAGGGCAGGTCTGAGTCAACTCTCAGATGAATTCTGAGCATTTCCTTTCTACGTGGATGAGTTCCAAGAATTTATCTCAGTTCAATAAACCCCACTTATTTCTGATGCTCATTCAAACAGACTTGGAATCCCTTGCGCCCACAGACCAGGGCTGGTCATTTGGGTTCTGCAAAGCTCATTCCAGAGAGGTCAGGACATGTGGAGTCAGCAGAGGGGATGTTTAGGGGTAGCAGAAGAAATAGGTTTCTTTATTTTTATATATATTATAGATATATATAAAAATTTAAATATACATATATATATATATGTATTTATATCATCTCCTGCCTGTCAGGGCACAGCCTGTAAGACTCAGGTAGGGTCATTTCAGGTACTCCTGCATCCGGTGCTGGGGGTAGAAGGTTCTGGCAGACATGGGTCCCGCTCTAGGGGTGTGGGTACAGGCTTTGTCCTCAGCACAGCCCCTCCAGGAATGCGGCACCTTCCCATCACACAGCACTTACATAAACAGGACTAAAATTAGAGCAAATGGCACTTCACAGGCGAAACATCATCCCCAGGGGCTCTCAGGTTTTCTACCAGCTGGGGCTAAGAAAGGCACAGCCATGGTGTGGGGCTGATGCTGGAGCCCCCACATCCCACCAGGCTGCCCCCAACATCCTCCACATCCCTGAGCCTGGACTGAGTGAGTCCCACAGGATCTTTGTGGCTGCCTGAAGTAAATTTTCTCTTATTTCCCTGCAGGCTGTCTTTTCCCCTGTTGCTGAATTTCGCTCAGTGTAATGATTTCAAGGCACCATTTTCAATTTCCTCTGCGGAGCCAAAATTAATACTGAGTTTATGCCACAGCGTAGCGGCACTTTAAGCATCCACCAACAGTGTGCATATTTCACAGTAATGTAATGGCTCCTAAACCCTAATACTGCTTAAACCACCACAGCACTCCACTGTAAATATCAGCAATTCCTGCCTGAACCACAGCTCTAGCAATGTAGGTGCTGCTGGTGTGCCCATTAACATCCCCCCAGGATAACCATTTTATTAGCACCAGGGGCATTTGGATGCTGCTGCAGGGCAGGAAGAGGTGCTGGCCCTCACCTGGGAGAATGGAAAGACTCATTTACAGCTTTCATTTTTCTCTTTCAGCACTGCCTGCATAGGGCAGCCCCTCTCCTCTCACTTCCATCACTTCTCTCTCATCATGGCTCTAGGTAAGGCTTAGATCCAGACAAGAAAGTTTGGGTCCATTTTCCTCAGTCCTCATGCCTTGTGGACAAATTGTTGAGATGAAGGTTTTTAGTTGAGTTACTCCTTTGGTTTATGCCCTTCTGTTTATGCCTCACCCTTTACAAGGGAGGTGGCCATGGGGTTTTTTTAAGTAATACATATAGGTGTGAAGGACAGAGGGAAATTTGCCAAATGAACAGGTTCTAAGTGATTGCCAAGCTATGGATTGACTGACCACATTCTCTGCTTGGGACGGTGATTCTGACTCTGTTTAGAGAGGAGCAGGAGGATTACAAGAACCCGTGTGTGCAAAAGTACACAAGCCATTAATTATGGCGACTGCTGCACGATAGGATCTAGCAAGAGCTAATGGAGCTTGAGAAACCTGTGGAAAATGTTAGCGAGAGCTGTCAGGATGTTTGTCTTAGAGCTGCTCTGCATGATCTCATCTCTCCAACGTTTCAGAGGGCCAGGGGTGTGCCAGGTCAGCTGGAGCCGGCGGGCAGGCGCCCCAGCTTGGGAAAGAGGGCGATGGGGTGGGGGCTCAGGGTCTGCCCAGGCAGAGAGAGGGGCACTGACTGTGCTCCACTGCTGGAGATGAAAAATAGGGATCGAGAGAGTAGGACTTGAGGGCATTTGGAAAGCATTGCGTTGTGTCTTTGCTTCCTGCTCCTCTGAAACAGCCTTAGTAAAATGTCACTTGGCATTGCGTAAGAGGGTGATGTGGGGCCTGGGGAGCAGCTTGGAGGGGCAGCACTGGAGCCCCAGGCGAGGGCCTGCAGCGGGCAGGAGGGATGCAGCTGGGATGGGAGCTGATGTGCTGCTGCATGCAGGGCAAGAACCATTTCCCAGGGGAATTCCTTCTGCTCCCACCCCTTCTCCACACCGCTGCTCGCAGAGACTATGCCCAGAGGACCAAGCGATGACAAACAGGTCAAAAATGGTGGCTTGGCAATGTCAGAGCCAGGGGTCAGCTCTCTGTCCTGATTTATAAGAGATGTCTCTCTGTGTCCCAGGGCTGCCTTGGCTTTTCATTCATGCTGGCGATGACGAAGGGCCGTGCTTAAGCAGCATGACCGTGCTGGCACGGGCGGCTTTTAGGAGCAGGAAACCGCTCCCTTTATCCTCGCTTGATCTTTCGGAGTGAAATATGTGCAGTGCCCTTGTCAGCAGTGAGAGCCTCCTAAGGAAAGAAAGAAAGGTTAGCAAGCAGAAACAGATGTTTACCTTCAACTTCTCGCTTTGTGTGGACTGGGGAGGCTGGGGGAGGGGGGTTTGCAGGGCAGGAGGAAATGCTCTCTGGAAGCCTGAGAAAGCCCTGTCGGATCGAATCTGCCTTTCCCTTGATTTTGCTGTGGTTTTTATTTGGCCTAGCGTCCTTTCATCATTATTATTATTATTTAAACACACCATTCTCTTAAGGGAAAGATAATTGCTTTTTCTTTCTTCTGCCTGAGCTTCTCAACATGATTAAGATATAGAAACCAAATGCCTGGACATGAGGATGATCTAATAGGCACCGACCAGCCTGAGTCACTGTGGCCCAGTTTAAAAACATGGCACTTTTCCAGGATCTATTTGTTTCTCTTAATATGGTGATTTGTTTTTCTATATTGCTCTCTATAATTATCACTGTGCTGCGTATTCACTGGCTCTAGGCTCAGTGTAATATAAATCTGGAATTAGTCTATTGAAGTCAGTGTCAGATACATTTCCTTTAACATCTAAACTAGGTCTTAGACCCATTTATCTTACTGTAGCTCCAGACTAACTACACTGAAATAAACACACATCAGTGTTTTCCAAAAACCCCTTACCATGGTCCTTGCCTGCACCTTCACCCCTTGTGCTAAACCTTGGGCTGGGGATTGGAAAAAGAATTTTGTCAGAGGAGGTGGTTCAGATTAGGTATTAGAAACATGTTTTCACTAAAACGGTGGTGAAACATTGAAATAAATTGCCCAGGCAGGTAGTGGAGTCACTGCCTCTGGGAGTGTTCAAGAGGCCTTGATGTGGCACTTGGGGAGATGTTTTAGGGGTGATTGTGCTGGTCTGGGTTGATGGTTGGTCTTGATCTTGAAGGTCTCTTCCAACCTTGCTGTCTCTGTGATTCTGTGAAGGTAACACCTGTGGCATCTTGCTGTGCCTCCAGACCAACCCTTCTTTAACCCCCCTGCTGCAGTCTGGCTGTGTTTGCCCTCGCTGCAGGAGAAAGGATGGCTCGGAGCCAGTCCCTGCCCCTGCACTGCTGCTGATGAGGTTGGTGTTCCTTCACCACTTCAGCTCAGCCTCCCTCCAAAACCCAGGGTAACCCTGGGCTCAGGCTGCCCTTAAATCTGCTGCCTGAACCTTTTGTTTTTCTCTGGGCTGCCAGGGCTGGAAACGGCTCCTACATCCATGAGATCCTGTGGCTTCTTTGTCTCCACACATTACATGTGGCTGATCAGAGCTGAACCAGGGCCAGTATTTACCCTTCCCAAGGTTGTGTTCAGTAGCTCAGCAGGAGGGTGGGGAGGCCCTGGCACAGGCTGCCCAGAGAAGCGGTGGCTGCTCCATCCCTGGGAGTGCCCAAGGCCAAGCTGGATGGGACTTGGAGCAATGTGATCTGGTGGAAGGTGTCCCATGGCAGGGGGGTTGAAACAAGATGGTCTTTAAGACCCCTTGATGTTCTTAGAGCTCTTTTCCAGCCTGAATGATTCTATGTATGTGGAAATTATCAGGGAAAATGTTATCAGGGTTGCTGTGTAGCACACGATGGCCAGGAGCTGACCTGCCTTGAGTAGAGGGACCACAGCTGGTCCTTGCTCGTCCCCTGCAAGCAGCCGAGTGCTTTTCTGCAGACTCTGGTAGACATTTCTTTAAAATAAAAAAAATATAACTTTTCAATCTCTTCCAATTTTAGATTCTGATAATCTGGAGAGATCCTGATGTATCTGAGGGATTAAGGTTTTTTTTTTTCCTTTCTCAGATGAAGGCTGTGCACATCAATGGGTGCCCAAAAATATACCTCGTGCTTCCCAGTGTTTTCCCCAATTTTTTTTCTTCAGTCGCTGCACAATAAATGCACTTCACAGGGCTGTGCTGCTGCTTGATAACACAGCTGGAGAGAAGCTATTTTCTGATTTTCAGATACCGTGGTTTATCTCTAATGTTGGTTTTCACTGGCAGTTTAAGAAGTTCTTAGAAAACTCTTCAACTTCCCCCTTAGTACTGAGATGGTAAGAGCAGATAAAACTTGTCGTTTAATAATAACCACCAAAAAATTTAGAGGTTTTTTTGAGATAAACTCAGGAGCTATTATTTGGTTTTTAGAGACAATACATGGCTCACCTCTACTCCAAGGAGAAGGGGAAGTTATTAACTGTCCTTTTTACTGGACCTAAATAAACAAACAAACAAAACAAACAAACAAACAAAAACTCCCAAAGAATGTACATTTTTTAATTGAAAAGTTGAAACTTGAAGATCTGAGGGCAAAACTTTCAATTCAAAGCTTAAATTTCTGATTGAGATATTTGCTTGCTGGGTAGTTTTGTGGGCCAAGACATGTCCTGTGTCACCATGTGATCCCTTTCAAATGGGAATTAAGATGTTCTTGGTCATGGTGCCTCACTGGGGATGAGGCTGAGCTTGGGAGCTCTCCCCATGAGGAAAAAGAAAGCATTTTTGCTAGGAAAAAAAAAATATTACTATTTTCCATAAGGCAGTAGGCCTGTTTGTAAAGATTTCTGTTACAAACCCACCATTTTTCCAGAAATCATTGTTCCTTCTGGCTACATGCATCACTTCAGAGCAGAGAGACCTTCTAGTCCTTCCCTAAGCATCCCCCAAACCAGTAATATCCAACCAGCTCCTGCTCCCTGCAGGAATTCAAACCACAGCCTTCCTCACCACTCCTTTTCTCAGATGACATTTAAACCTGTCAGCAGCTACAACTGGTGTCATGTAATCTTTGCAACCAGTGCAAAAGCTGCACTCTGGCTTCTAAAAACAGAAAAAGGAAGGGGGTGGCTAAGAATGGACATAAATACTCCAAAATGCCTGTGTGCTGCTGTCCTTGCTGCTGCTCTGACTGTGTTTCCACCACTCCTCCCCTCAGAAAGCAAAATAAATCCAGGCAGCGGTGAGTAATAACGTGTAACAGGGAGAGATGAGAAATACATTTATCAGCGGTCAAGTGACATGGATAGTGTGTCACCCCTGTCCCCACACCACATGTGATGGCACCTAAGTGTCATTAGGGATAAGGAGAGGGTACTGGGGCACGTCTGCTAAGAAGCTGGAGTACATTCCTGTAGAGCAGCTGGAAGGGGATCCTAAAAGAGATCCTCAAAAGACCCCTAAAGGGATTCATGGAATTGTTAAGGTTGGAAAAGACCTCTAAGGTAAAGAATTCCAGCCATCAAGCCAGCACCACCTCACCTCTAAGGTAACATATATATATATTTTTTTTTTTTTTATTTTTTTTTTTACCAGTAAAGCAAGTCCTCAAGTGCCATATCCATGTGTTTTTAACACTTCTAGGCATGGTGACTTCACAGCTTCCTTGGGCAGCTTGCTCCGATGCTTGACAAGCCTTTCTGTGAGGAATTTTTTCCTAATATCTAATCTAAACCTCCCTGAATTCTGTCACCCGTGGGCTCTGGATTTCAGTGCTGGGCTGGTCGGATGCCCTGATACTGCCTTGAGTCTTGAACACAGATGTGAGCCATCCTAATTGCTTTCATCTGGCCCAAAATGTGGCCACTGGTAAGCAGAGACCTGCTGTTTATGTAAAGTACAAAGGGGGCCAGACAGTCCTCTCGAGCTGTTTCCGTTTCCCCGTGATTAATATATTCAAGTCTATAGTCATTTGTTTTTACAAACTTCACAAACAAAACCTTGATGTTTTGGTACCAAGCTCAAATATGGGAACAATTTGGTTCCCAGCGCCAGCATTTCTGATGCAAGAACTGAAAGGCGTCCAGAAATGCCGTGTTTTCACTGAATAGTCTTCAGTCCCAAGATATAGCATTTTTAAAGCATTACAGAAGCAAAAACAATCCCAGTGCCTTGAAAGCTTTTTACACTGACTCTGCTTCATGGAAACACTGACTCAGGGCCAAATGGCTGATTATGTCGTGTGATGTAAGAAGGAGTTAGAAAGCTTAGCAGGGCATTAGAATAATGCAGTGTGTGTGTGTGTCTGTGTGCAGCGAAGGGGGACGTGGCATTTATTAGAAAGCTTTAAATCTTTTGCAGCTCCACGTTTGTCACTTGCGAAACAGTCTCAGAGCCAGCGCAAAGTGATGGGGATGCGATGTGTGACAAGCTCTAAGCTGCTGAGCTGAGCTCCTGCTCGAGATCTTTTCGGTTCATTTCAAGGCTGCAAAACCTTCCTCGCTGGGCTGTGGGGAAGCAAATGCTGCTGCTGTGCAGCCAAGGGAGAAAAGGACTCTTATACTTCTGGAAGGAGGATGAAGGATGAGCAATGTTCAGAGGAGCTAAATTGTGGCTTGGCTGCTGCTGTCACACTGAAGTAAGGGTGGAGATCTGGGGATGGTGCAGCTCGCTCCTGGTGCAGATGGTGGTAAAGGGAGGGATATGATGTGAGGGGAGTCCCAGCCCTGCCCCTTCCCTGCTCCGTGCTGATGGGAGCCACTTCACTGGGGAAGATTTTATCATTTACTTTATCTCATTGTCCAGAGAAGCCATTCATTGCAAACGTGAACTCTGAGACAAGTAAAAATCAGAGATGACCCAAGTGCCTGGAGGCATAAAACCAGCTGCTGAATTGTTCAGCTTGTTTAATGAAATGGAGCAGCACAAAGACACAGTTCAAGTGTAGATCTATATATACATCACTGGCACTAAAACAATTTGTGGAGCTCACTGCAAAATTAAGATTGGGAAACCTGGCTGCTGTCAGCTGCTAGGAAGAGATTTGGGATAGAAAGTCCTATCAGAAAAGCTGCCTTCTCTGCAGTGTTGTGATGGCAGAACATGAAGGAGCTGGGGATGTGCCAGCTCAGAGCTGCTGAGGGAGGTCAAGGGGAGCTGCTGCTTAAAGCGCAGGTCTGGCTACAGCGAAGTGCTGTTGTCATCTTGCCCTTGAGGGGTGACTCCCTGCAGCACCACAGGTCAGTCACTGTCCCTGCTGCACCTGCAGGACAGACTGAGCTGTGAGGGAAATGTGCTGCAGCTCACTCCTGTTTCCTAAATATTGCCATTCTTCACACACACACACATAGCCATACCACAGCCATCCAGGCAGTTCCTTCCCTCCCAGCCACCCCAGTTCCCAGCAGTCTGACTGTGAGTGGGCAGCTGTCTGCCCACACTGCCATCTCTGCCCTCTCTGCTCTCTGCCCTCTCTGACCTCTGCCCTCTCTACCCTCATTGCCCTCTCTGCCCTCTCTGCCCATGGCACAGCCCCGTGGCCTCTCCTGCCCGCCGGGCAGCTGTGATGGCTCCACACCGGGAGTGCTCCCAGCCTGTTCCCGGCGTGGAGGGTGAGTAAGGCTGTCTCATCACGCTGCTCCCACCTCCAGTGAGTCATCGGCGGAGAGGAGATGCAGGCACTGAACTATATTTGATGCCTGTATCTGAAACACTGGGTTCGAATGACTCTGCAGGTCATTAGATCCCTAATTTCTTCTTTAATGGATTTTCTAATGTATCTGATGAATAAAGAGATGCTCAGTAGTAAACAGAAATACCATTTGCAACCTTGGACGCGAAATGGGGCCATAATGTTGCCTTTGTTTATGTTTACCCAAGTCCTGTGGACCTCATGGAGGTGGAACAGTGTGACTGCTGCAACGACAAGGGCTGGGAGTGCACGGCAGTGCCACTGCGGGCACTGCCAGAGGAACAACTTGAGTGTGTGCAGGGTTTTTGGCATGAATGATCCCATTGACTCCTGATCGACTGCGGATGCGACCTGGGCTGCACGTGTCTTGTGTCTGCACGGAGAGATGGGCCAGGAGGACCCAAGAATGACTCCAAGCAGACATTGCTCAATGTCATTTTGTATGTGCAGGGTCCGTCCTCCCCCCAGCTGTGACCCCTGAGGGGGGTCCTGGGTGCCAGCATGCCTGGGACTGTGCCTGGGGAGGGGGTGGCATGAGCAGGGTCCTGCCTGTGGCCTGACCAACTCCGCAGGCTAGACTGACCCCTCAGAAGGGCTTGCACTCACTGCACGGGGCTGCTGTCCCTCCTGCCTGGGGGAGCTCTGTGCCCTGCTGGGTGCAGCAATTGGAGCCTCTTGTTTCACAAGTGCCCCGTTGGTGCAGAATGATGTGATTTTACATCCACACCCGTTTGTGTAAAGCTGGCAGCCTCCTCGGTGAATATTTCTGTGCCTCCAGTTTCTAAATGGCATTTCTGCTAACAGCCATGTATCATCATTACCAGCAAGGCTTTGGAGGATGCACGAGCAAAGTGTGATATTAGTTAAACCTCTGCAAGTACTGTCTGGTAATTAATCAGGCGTGGGTTGGTTGTGTTTTCACCTTACTGTGTGGAGAATAATGCGATGCAAGGGAGCAGGATTTTGGTTAAATCCTGTGGTGAGCCGCTCCCCCCAGGTCAGGACAGCTGTCTCCCTGTGTGTGTGTGAGGCCACCACGGACCAGAAAGCTTGTCCAAACCTTTTTCTTCCTCCTGAAGCATCAGATAGGCACTGAGTCAGTGCCAGAGGTGAGAATTAAGCCCAGAGGAACCAAGGGTCCTATCCAAGACTGCAGACCCCCAGCCCTTGCTGGCCCAGACATCATTTGAGTTTTGGGGTCTTATTCTGCAGCTGTTGCTGCTGTGATGTTTTCTCCAATCGTGCCATTATGTATTAATAGGGGATGGAGCTGGCAGCAGGAAAGGGCAGCAGAAGCACACATTTGTCTTGCTGTCCAGTAAGCCACATAACAAATAGCGATGCCAAGTGTAATCCTGCTTCAGTTAAAACTGTTGCTTTGGTTTGTCATCATTCATTGTTTGCAGTACAGCTGCTTAATGACAGGATGTGGGAAATGAAAAGTTTTTTATGTCCTCGGAGACTTTTTAAAATAAAAATTCCTGAGTGATGAAGGGGAAGAAGGTGCTTGTGTGGAAACTCTGGGTCTCAGCGCTGAGACACAGCCTGGATGGAGTGAGCCTTCCCCCAGCAGGGCTCAGGAGATGGAGGTTTTGCTCTCAGCTTTAAAAATAACCTGCTGTGTAAATCCAGGCAGTATCTGTGCCTCAGCTTGCTTTGCTTACATTACACATCTGGTGCAGCTGCCTCTGCCTGGTGCCTTGCAGAACGGGACCCGTGTTTGATAGGAAGAAATGAAAAATAAAAAACAAATGCCATAGATCTGCGTGGGGCCACTTCTTTGCAAAATGCCCCATGGCCAATTAAGTTAGCAAATGTTACGTATTAAATAAATACAGAGGAATGGAGGGAATTATCCATACGGACCATGAGCAAGCAGATGAAATCTGAGGTGGACAGGGCACTTGGAGAGGAGACTTCATTGAGCCAGTAAGGAAAGAGACAACTCCAACTATGCCAAAACCTGGGGTGCATGGGGGTGCCTTTTTTTCATTTTTAGGTACATTTGAATGATCTTAATTTTCAAACAGGCCACAGTGGGGCCATGGTGGGGCTCCACCCCTTCTGCCTGTTAATCACTTGTAGTTGCCAGTACGGAATTACCAGTGGGTGCATGGTCTTTGCTCCCAGAGGGAACTCTCCTACGTGGGTGCACTGCACATCATGCAAGCGAATAGGGAAGGTGATGGGTCTGGTGGGAGATGCATTTCATCTGGGCTTTAAATCCGTTTCTGGCAGGTACAGCCCTTGAAGGACTGCCAATGTGCATGTGGCCAACAAGCCTGCATTACTGCTAGCCCATCCCCTGCTTCACTCTGCCTCTAGAAACCCTCTCTCTCCTTGCCTGTGTATATTTATTGAGTCATGTTCTGAACTATGTGGAATCAGTGTGGAATTTGCCTGAGGTTCCTCTCTGATGGCCCAGGGCTTCTCGCCAGTGTAAGCAAAATTAAAGGAGGTGCTGGGGTTGGGATGAAACCACTCCTGTTTATCAAAGAGAGAGAAAGAGAGGAGTCAGGGAGATGTGCTCACTGCCGTCAGTGCTGCAGGAGGATTGGGGAGTGGCTGAAATCCCTGTGGTGGGCTTCCTGCATACCTGAGATTCTCCACATTTTACAATCTCAGATAAATGTCACTTTTTTTTTTAGGATTATGTGATATATTCTTACAGTAATCTATTAACAACAGATCACCACCATGCTCATCACCACTCTAAGGCCCAAAAGTTGTTTTTTTCTGTGTGTTTTCTTTTATCCCTTGAAAATTTCTATTTCCAACAAGCCTACTGTTATCTCACTTTTGCTATTTTAAGTTCCGTGGCACAAAAAGGCTGACTCACAGAAAGCCATGTAGGAAATATTGGCTCAGCTGAGGAAATAATTCTCAGTTCACTCTTCCACTGTGAGATTTGGGGGTTTTTTCCATTTTTTTTTTGTATGTGTGTGTGTGTTTGTGTGTGTTTGGTCTCATGGCACGTATCGAGCACTGTGCTAAAGCACCGCTCTCCCCAGTCGGATCTCTCTTTCTGTGCGTACCCCGAAGTGTTTTATGTACCTGCTAGGAACATTACACAGGATGCTCGCACAGCTCATAAAATTTGGTCTCGTATTGGAAATGTTTTGTGGGAATGTGCTGCTTAATCTACTGCAGCTACTCACGGTTACGGTTGTCGGGAGGGGGTGAAGATTACAGCCGGCGCGGAGAAGTTCGATACCTTATCAGGAGTCCTCAAGAATAAAACTGAAAGAAGTGGATGTCCAACGAAATGTAGATAATTGACTAAAAGAAGGGGAAATACAGCAGGCCCCAGTGAAGTCATCCTCCTGGCTGGGCTTGTGCTGCTGTCAGCTCCCTCTGAGTACCTGCAGCCAGCCTCTCGCTAAGGGATTGAGTGGAATAAATCCTGGGTGTGCTTTAATTGAGCGTTAAGCACATCAGTGATGTGCCTGAAAGACAAGGCTGGAGATGCAGGATGGAATCCTTGCCCAGCGGGGTGGGGAAACAAAATAACCCAACAACTACAAAACCTCTATTGACTTCCAGGACTGTAATCACTGGAGCAAGTTGTCTAATAACATACTGCAGGGTGTGCTTTGGCACTGCCATCTACGTCATTCATTTTATGCTTAATATGCTAGAAAACCATGTTTAACGTCGGGTATAAGTGGATATAGCATATCTGTCTACAAGAAAGCAGCTGATGCAAATAATTTAAGAAATAAAAACAGGGGCCTTCAAGTGTACCTATTGATATTTTTTTCTACACCTTTTTGACACCATCATTAGCAAAACCTAATTAGAAGGTGGTTTTCAACAATTGCTGTCCTCAAGACATAAAGTATAGCCCTCACATAAATAATATTATCATCTTTAAAATACTTCATAAACACTAATTTGCCCTCCCAATTTTCTTGTGAGATAGATAATTATGTGTTAACAATAATATAATCACCATTAGTAGCCATGTTAGTCCTCTCTTTTTATAGACAGAAGCTCATGCCCTGATAATAAACAGCTTGCTGAAGGCCACACGAGGAGTCTTTCAGGACTCTGATTAGGGAGAGAATCAGTCGTGGCTCTGTCCTCCCCTCACATAAAAAACCAGAACAGTGTTGGTATAATGAAAGAAAAGCAGGGTTTAAGAATGGGCAAGAAAGATAAATCTTCTTCAGTTTGGCTGGATTCTTGGACTGACAGGAAATATTAAAATAGTATGTGACATAGATCAAGGTAAATAACAAATATTATACCTTTTGTACTTATGCCTTTATTTACTCTGCAGTAATTACACCAAGTAATGGAAATTGCATTATGAATCACTATGACGCTTACAAGACTGAATTTTTTGCAACCACATCCTGGCCCTGTGAGATAATCTGTTTGATCTCATACAAGGGCCAGATATGTCTTGCTTGAAACTTCAGAGGTGTGCGAGAGCGGCTGGGACACACCCTTTTTCGTAACCGTGTTAAAATAAAACAAGTTTGGATTTGCTCAGCCACTGTAGGATGTAACATCTGAGTTACAAGCCCGCTGTCAAGGGAGCTTTGCCATAACCTCGGAGTTAGCAGGGGCCTCTTCAGTGTTTCTGTCTGAGAAGTAACATTTTCTTTCCATCCTAGAAGATGTGCATATTTACATATGCAAAAAACCCAAAAACCAAAAACAAAAACCCCCCACCAAAACAAAAAACCCCACCAAACCAAAAAAACCCCCTAACCCTTAGCAAATTATTAAAGCCAAAACACAAATTTGTTCTCATGCCTGTAACAAACCTCAGTTCATGCTGAAGCTCCAGTGCTGCACCTGCAATAACTAAACCCGCTGAGGTCAGTCTGTGTCGCTTCCCAGGGTGAGGTCTATATCAGCATCTTTCCATGCTGTTCACTCATTTTTCTCCCCTTCTTGTGTGAAACATCTGCCAATCTTCCTGGGGCCAGATTCTGGGTAGCGAGGGATGATATTCAGCTTTTATTTTGCCCTCCCTCTTGTGCCAGGAACCACAGGGGGAGCTGAGGTGGGCAGGGACATTCTCTGCCCTAAATGACAGCCCTCCCTGGGCAGGGAGGCCCTGGGACTGCAGCAACAAACCCACTGATTTT